>JAXQQM020092303.1:0-101469 GCA_034641835.2 Pinus albicaulis | reverse complement strand
TTCTACAAGCTGCCCTTGGAATCAATTCAACTTGATTCTTCAAACAAGACTTATGCAATTCGGAAAAAAAATACACACCTTTTACTAGCTTTTAGGAGATCGATATTTAAATTGAATTATCTCTGTAATTGAAAATCTTCGATATCTGAAATTCAGCCCTGTAGTAGCCCTCTGAAGCTTCTTTCAAATGCCATAGGTCTGACCTGATTTTGATTCTCCAAGACAAAGTTGTGTCCAATCTCCCACAATGACCTAATTTTGGACTGGTTCAGTAGAGCGAACTTGTACGACTTGCCACGTGTCACTGTTTTGTCCTTTGTCTCTGAAATTGATAGCGAAGAAACTACAGGCCGTGTACTTGTGACCACTTTTGATGGCACTCCAATCCAATCTTCAGAGAGAGTTATTGAACTTTTCCCACGATCACCTCTTTGAGATGAAATTCAGGAGCCTGAAAAAGCACTACCTTCCACAGATCATATCTCCAAAAATATTGCGAACCAAGCTCTGAAATTTTTTTATGAATTTCCTCAGGATTTTAGCTTCGCACCATATGAATTTCAGATTCTGAACCTTCGTAGAAAAAAATTTATAGCGCAAATTCCACGATGACCTGTTTAGGAGCCTGAACAAATACCTGTTATTCATTACTGGGAAACTGGTCCCATTATATCCAGTCGGAGCCACCATGCCAAACGGAAAAGGAGTTGTTTAAGGTCCGGACCGGGTGGTTATCCCCCAATTTTGATGTAACGATTTTTGGGGCATCAAAACCTTATAGCTATATTGTTATTATTGTGCCCTTAAATTATTATTGTTAGGTTGGCTAGGGATCTGCTATTTTACTAGGATTACATTGTGGCCCCATGGACTCCTATATATAGAAAGGAGGTTTTGTAATTTGAATCATCCAAGAATTGTTCATTCATGTAATGTATTGGAGGTTGTCCCCTCGAAGTGGCTTATTTCTAAGGCGTTGATATCTCTTTTCTTCTCTTTTTGGAGCTGGTTTCACAACATTTAAAGTTTTCACTTTCTCAATTTCCTTTCTTAGACTTAATATTTCACATCCTAATTTCTCATTGTAATTCTCCTTTTTAATAAGCTGATATTTTAGAGTATCTATAACAATTTTATTTTCTTCCAAACATATTTTGAGATGATTTATTTCTTCAAGAAAATCATTTTCTTCTAAAGCATCCATAAAAGTATCTTTAGCCTCACTAGATTCTTTTTCAAAAGCCATGAGTAGTCTAATATCTTGATTAGATTCTCCTTCTTCACTATTTGATAGACCATCACTATCTTCATGAGTATAATAGCTTTTTCTATTGATAAACCCTTTCTTATTTCCTTTTCCCACTTCCTTTCCCTTTTCATGAATATCTTTATGGGTACATTTAGCATCATAATGACCAACTCTACCACAAGAAAAACATTTAAAAGGAAGCTTACCTCTGAACCTTCCAGTGCCAAGTTGTAGCTTCTTTACAAAATTTATCTCATATTCTTCTAAAACATACCCTGATCCTTCTTGTTCTTCTAATTCCTTTCCTTTTGCAACAGCTCCATTGACAACTTCTTTGACTTCAGATGGACCTCCTTTCATCATTTCACAAGTAGTCAGAATACCATGAAGTTGAACAACAGTAAGAGTTTGTAGATCCTGCTTCTCTTCAATAGAAGACACTTTTGACTCGAATTTGGGAGTTATAGATCTTAAAACCTTTTCTACCAGAGTAGTGTCAGTTATGGTTGCACCCAGATTTCTCATACGATTTAAAATATCATCTAGACGTAAAAAGAAACTAGTAATGCTTTCCTCATTATGCATTCTGAGTATTTTCATATTGAATTCTAAGAGTTTGGAGTTTATCACTTTTTACCTTGGCATCACCTTCATAGGTCATAATTATTTTTTCCCATATATCCTTTTTTGTATTTAATTGCATGAATTTGACAAATTCTGATTTAGTCAAACTTCCCAATAATGCATTGACTGCCTTTGCATTGGTTTCATAGTTATTTCTTGTAGCTGGATCTGTTGGAACTTATGATGGATATTGATAACCTCCTTCAACTATAGCCCATACATCTGCTCCAAGAGACTGAAGATATGATCTTGTACTTGTCTTCCAGAATATTAAATTGTTTCCATTGAAGAGAGGAGGCCTGATAGATGCAGTCCCATATTGATTGCTCATGTTAGTTGATCTTCCTTCTAGCGATTAAGCTTCTTCAAAAGGACCTGCTCTAATACCAATTATTGGGAAAAATACTAAGAGGGGGGGGGGGTTTAATCAGTATTTAGAGCTCACTAAAAAATTTAAATTTTTCTTTACTTAATTCTATATGCGGCTTTAATCAACCCAAATCGCATATGCACGCGGATATACCAACAGAAACTTGCGTATACCAAGATAACTTTATTGTTAGATAAAATTTTTGAAACAATATTTAAATCAGCTTATCAGTTATGCAATAATTATTTAAGCAGAAAATATGTGCAGTAATAGTAGAATAAATCATCACACAAGAGCATCACACATGAACACCAAGATTTAAGGTGGAAACCAAATTCGGGAGAAAACCATCGTTGTTGTCGTCTTTGTCTTCAATATTTAATATATGGAAAACTGCTTACAATATTCTACTGATGCAGACTCATATCCGTACGTAGGAATCTACCTGTATAAGGCTACAACCTTCTCTCATTCTCTAACTGCTACTAGAAGTGAGCTACAACCCCCCGATCTCGTTTACTAGCCACTATTGGAATGGAGCTTCAACCCCCTGATCAAAACACCATCTTCTACTGGAAGGAAGCTTCTACTTCCACACTGAAGGCTTCAATCCTCAGAACCACTGCAAACCGTGTTTCATCAATTTTCACACTGGATCACACAGCTTCAACACAACTCTTCATAAATATCAACAATAATAAACTTCACCCAATCAGAACAATGAGATCACTGTAACCAGAACACACTAATAACCTAGATTTTAGAATTAGTATGCAGAATCAAACTCAACCTTGAACATTGATTCTCTTAAAATGCATACGCTACTTTTATTTACTGAACCCGCATGTATACACACTTTCCTTCACACCAACCTGCGTATAGATCTATGAATACTGATCTTCCATAATATGGTCAGTCTTAGAACCAGATCTGAAGCTTTCAATTAGATATCTTTTCAGTATTGCAAAACCCTTAATCAGTCAGACATCATCAAACACATTTACTCACTCATTGATTAGATTTGTACATATTCAATATTAGCATCATATGCAACATTCAAGCTACCCAGATCTACATGAAGACTTCATTGACAGACAATAGAAATACAATAGCAATAAACAGATAACCTCTGCAATAAGCTTCAGAAAACCCTGACTTCCATACACGCTTTTTCTGAGACAAAGACGCATATATACACGATTTTCCTGAGACGAACTAGCGTATATATCTGTAAATATTAATTTTGCAGAATATTTCGGATCTATAGAACTTACCCAGATTTATTCACTTCACTTCAGCAAACATGCGTGAGATCACATATCTAATCATCTCTTCAATAGATCATTCAATAACATAGTAATTTCAGGTCTAGAGATCCTGCTCCATCATTGTATCCAAGGGTGCATCATAGATTCATATCTACCAATAAAATAGAGTTCATCCCATGCATATATACTTCAGAGAGAAGTATTCCGTGACAGCCCTTAAACATACACACATTTTCACTATGATCTTCTTATCCTTATGTATATTTAGACTTTACCAATACCATGAGTCAAAACCACACAACTGCTAATGGTATTCTTGGACAGAATCATATAGACGACACAGCGCTCAATATTGTGGGCTAATACCATGGTAATGCCCCCTTGAATCATATTTTTAGAGAGAAAAAGGCATACACGACTTGGATCATTCTTATCAATGTGTATACACGACTTGGCCTATACTAATCCATGTATAGAACCTTCAATATGAAAATTAACCAACTTCTGCTGGACTTTACACATTTCTTCCAAAATACCTTCTACAAACTACTGAGCTTCTCCAGAAGAAATATACCCCATCATTTTCCAGAGATTTTCCATCAAGGACAACATATTAATACATAAGAATCATATTGCCAACACTTGGAACACCTTCATGTGCCTCCATGGCTTTGGAGCATTCTCCATCATGTTTTCCATAACTAATACCAAAATATCTAGGCCTTTCCTCTACAACAATTGGCTCAACACTGCCTTGTGCATGTTTGCCTAATCCCTTACCTTCATAGCCCATTTTTATCAATAATTTGGACCTTATTCCTCTAGTGTGTCTTTCAAAATCACCTACACATTCATCTTGAAAATAATTACAAGATAAACTTGATTTTCATACCTATTTTTCATGCACGTACTTGGTTAAAGTTTCTTTGACATCATGGAGTTGAGTCTCCATCTCAAGCATATTTTTTAGGGTTTCATTTGCAATATGGAGTTGAGTCTCCATCTCATGCATCTTTTCAAGAAACTCTTGATTCTCCTCCTTCATGGAAATCAACTGCTCTTGAAGTATACTTCTCTCCCTCTTATCTTCATACATCTCTTGCACCATATCATTCATGATGTAGAGCTTCCACAACATCTCTTTATCAAATAGTTTTGATAAGGAAGATTTACTAGAAGCGATGATTAATGAAGCTTCCATCACAACTGAATTCATACAAAGATTCTTTGTCGTGATTTGAGAACTGAACTGTCAATCTTGACCTTCTCCTTCACACATAAACTTGCACACAATTAAATTTCCCTTGCACAAATTCACAACCAATAGCTAATTATTCTATCTAACCTTGACTAAATTGAGCTAAAATTTTCTCTGATACCTACTTGATCTGAATATGGGAAAACAGTTCTGTTGTTCTAGCTCCATCATCAGTTAAATAAAAATGTGTTTAGGATTGTCTCAAGTTAACCAATTGTGAATGGGTTTATGTGTCAAGTTTTTAAGTGTCTTGACGATCAATTTATGAGTTAATAAGCTTTTAAAAACACATGTACAAAAAAAAAATACAAATAAATAACACACAACATACACATTACACAATATCTGATAACAGAGTACACCCCTCCTGAGCTACATATCCATGGACCTACTTCAACTGTCTAGGCCACCTTGGGATTAATGGTAAATTGTCTGATTACATGCACCTAAAGTGCTCCAATACATTTTAAACCTGATCCATTGGATTTAGAATACCAAAAAACCTCAAAATAGACTATTCAATCTCTGAAAATGGTCTTCGGCTGGTCTAGGCATGACCTCCTCTCCTGGTGGCCCTAGGCTTATTTAATCTTCAAAGTGGAAAACACAAACCGAAATGATCCAATGCCTATGAAAATTATTCAATTGTTTTCATAGCATGCCAATATGCTAGGAATGACTCTTCCTAAGCCAAAATTGGTCGAAAGTTTCACAAGATATGGTCAAAACCATTTTCCTTATTAAATTGCCCCTAAAAATTGAGAGCAATCCCCTTACCCCCTGGATCTATGGTCTCCCAAAGGTTCATAAGTCAGGGGACCCATTAAGACCTATTGTTAACAGAATAGGTGGTGCCTCTTATCATCTGGCTAAATTCTTAGCCTAGAAGCTTAACCCCTTGTAGGTCAAACCAATTCCTTTGTTAAGGACTCGGCTTCCTCTATCAAGGAGTGGAAGAACATCAAGTTGCAGCTTGGTGAGCTATTATTTAGTTGTGATGTTGTGTCCTTATTCACCAAAATCCCCATCTAGGAATCCGTTGATGTCATTAAAAAGATATCTGATGAGGACACATATAAATTGGTTAGCCTCTGCCTCACCTTGACTTTCTTTAGTTTTCAAGGTGAGTTTTATGAGCAAAATTGTCGTGTTGCGATGGGCTCCCCTCTTTCGACCATGGTTTCTAACTTATTTATGTAGGATTTTGAATATAAGGCACTGGACTCTACTAAATTATTCCCCAGGAAGTGGAATAGGTTCATGGATTATACTTGTGTCATCTGGCCCCATGGTTGGGAGAAATTAGATCTGTTCCTTGGGCACCTAAACTCACTATCTGATTTCATCAAATTCATGATGGAAGTGGAGGTTGATGGTTGCCTGCCTTTCCTAGATATTCTTCTCTCAAGGAATGAGGATGGTTCCATTTCTCACCAATTTTTTCAAAAGAATACTCACACGGAACAGTACCTCCATGCTGGTTCGCATCATTTTCTTGCTCAGAAATTTGGTGTCCTGTGTACTCTTGTGACTCGTGCTCTTATAATATCTTATGACTGCTCTTTGGAATCAGAGAAGCCCCATATTCTTGGCGTTCTTGAAAATAATGGTTACATTATATCTCAAGGTCTTAAAGCCTTTCGAAAGGCATATAAAGGGTTGAGTGTAAACTCTACTTGGGTGGATCCTATTCCCAAGTTCCATCTCCTGTTTATCCAGGGGACAATGGACAAAAATTCCCATGTCCTTAGAAGAAATAATGTCTCTACTTCTTTCAAACCTCTTTGCACTATTAGAAATTATCTTGGGCCTATTAAGGACCCTATCGACCCTAAGGACATGAAATGGGTTTACATGATTCCTTGTTCATGTGGAACTCCCTATATTGGAGAAACAAATCGATCGATTAGACAGATAATCCAAGAGCATGCTACAGACATTTGACACAATTGGTCTCGTACCTTAGCTCTTGCTGAGCACGAAGAAAAATATTGTCACCATGTTTGTATTGAAGACTCCAAAGTCATGACAAAAGTAGATCACTTCCACCATAGGAAATTAAGGGAGGCGATCAAAATTGAAAGGCATGCTAAGAATCTCAACTGTGATGATGGTCACAAATTAAGTAAGAGCTAGACCTAGAATCTCATTAGGTAATTTTGTTTATATATATATATATATATATATATATATATATATATATATATATATATATATATATATAAAGTTTTACCCCTCCCTAATTCCTATTATATTTAATTTAATTAAACATCTATTTATATAAAAATTTCTTAACCCATTTTTAATAAAAGTTTTAATCTAATTAATTCATTATTTAATATTAATTCTTAACTAACTTTCTAATGGCTAGTTCTTAAAAACTAGTTCTTAATGGCTATTTCTGGGCAATGATGCATCTCCACTATTTATTCATCAAGATCAATTAGTTTCTCCACCTTTTCCTGATGATGAACCACATTAGCTGGTTCGAAACGTTGACCAAATCCTAATGATGTGATTAATCCGAAATACGTTTCATCTAACACTGCCAAAGTTGGGGGTAGCTCCTAAAATTACGTAACCACCGAAATTTCCGTGAAATTAATCCACTGTTTAATTAGCAGTTAACTAGAAATTAAATGCAGATAAGTGTGGCTTAATGTGCATAAGCACGTTTTTAATTAAACCACATTACATATGGATTAGCACTAAACCATGGTTTAGGGGTATAATTAACCCCACATTAAAAATTAATTCGCTCCCAAACAACTCCGTTTTTTCGGTCTTGTGGTATGGTGGTATGGGGAGGGGGCTAGCCCCCTCCATTCCTCCGCCGCTTCAACCTTTAGAATTCAAATGCAAACCGCACACTATAAGGTCAAGAACAAACTCTGTGGTGTATTGGCATAGAGCACTGGTGGTTTGGGGGAGGTCGTGGGATCAAACCTCGACCTCCACCCAACTTGTGATAAAACTTTTTCTTCGATCCAAAATTTACCATAAGGTTGAAAACCTTATAATATAATACAATGCTCCCATATATATTAATGCAACCATTGCATATGCAGACTTTTTATAAAATACATTTGATTTCATACTTTGCATAAAATGTAATGCCACCATAATGTTTCGACCATAGCATATAAAATATGCAATTTGGCCATTGGAGAAATGGAATTCAAATTTTAGACTTCGGATAGGTTCCACCAAAGGGGGCACGTGGTGGCCCCTGGCTGCACCATGTGTCATCCTCTGGTTAAGTTGTCTCACCATATAATAAAAAAAAATCAAATTCAGCCTTAGGAGCAACCATTTAAAAAAATTTCACCTTCAACCTTGATCGACGAATCCTGCAATGACACTTGTCACATTTTCATTGCCTCGGAGAGACTTTGACCATGGTTGACCTCTGTTGACTCCTTTGACCTTTTTTTTAAATTCACCTATTCTGAACGGCGGTCAGCGGGTTATAGCTTCTTCATATGGAGTTGGTTTTCAATGAAACGAAGTGCATTGGATTCCTGGAAACGGGCCGGATCTAGTTGTTCTAATTTGGTGTGATTCTGATCACTTTGAATTTTTGGAAAAAAATTTCCCCCAATCTAGATTCCAATCATTTACGACTACAACCATAAAAACAAATGTCCCTCAAGAAAGCTAACAAGGATAATAAATTATCGCCAAAGTACTATGGTCCTTACACGGTGTTGCAAAAGATTGGTACTATCACATACAAATTGGAACTTCCTGCTTCTTCTCAAGTGCACCCATTTTTCCATGTTTCATGCTTAAAGAAGGTTATAGGTGACAAAATTCCTGTTCAAACAATATTTCCATAAATTGATGAGGAAGGAAAAATAATTTGGAACCTGAAGCAACCATGGAAATAAGAACTCAATAGCTACAAAATCGATCAATTTCAGAGTATCTCATCAAGTGGAATAACTTACCCACTGAAGATTCCACTTTGGAGGATGAGAATTTTATATAGAAGCATATAGAGCTACTCAAGCATTGAGGAAAACTCTTTTTTGAAGGAGAGGGACATGTTAGGTCCCTATATTACTAGTGTATTCCCTTATTGTTGTTAGGGTATCCCCCTTATTGTTATTTTTGTACCCCTGTAGTCCCCATATTGTTATTATTGTGACCCATAAAAGCCCACTATTGTTATTTTTGGGCCCTTAAATTATTATTGTTAGGTCGGTTAGGATTATATTGTGACCCCATGGACTCCTATTTATAGAAAGGAGGTTTTTTCATTTGTATCATCCAATAATTGTTCATTTATGTAATGTAAAGGAAGTTGCCCCCTCGAAGTGGTTTATTTCTAAGGCATTGATCTCTATTTTCTTCTATTTTGGGAGTTGCTTTCATAACATTGAGAAAGATGATGAAAAATTAAGAAATTTCATGAAAAATCATAAAATATGAAAAAAGATGAAAAAATATCATGAAAGATGACGAAAGATTGCAAAAGATCGTGAAAGACCATAAAACATCCTAAAAGATAATGCAAGATCTTGAAAAATGATGGTGTGTCATGAAAGATAATGAAAAATCACGAAGAATCACGAAATACCACTAAAAATCACGAAAGATCATGAAATATTGTAAAAAATCCTAAAATATGATGAAATATAATGAAAGATGATGGAAAATCACGAAAGATGATGAAAAATCATAAAATACTACAAAAAATCATGGAAGATGAAGAAAGATCACAAACATGTCAAATATCATGAAATATGATGAAATAATCACAAAGGCCACAAAACATCCCAAAATATTAAAAAATACCACGAAATATAACAAAAGGTCGCAAAACATCGTAAAATATCACGAAAGATGACGAAACAACACGAAATATGAAAAAAAATCACAAAAGTGCTGGCATGTGTTGTCCTTGATGGCAACCTACTTGATGAAGTTGTCCTTGATGGAAACTGATTTGATGTGTTGTCCTTGATGGCAACCTAATTGATGAAGCAAGATTGTTGGCAATATGATGCAATGTGGCAACCTACTAGATGAAGTTGTTCTTGATGGAAACTGACTTGATGAGTTGTCTTTGGATGGCAACCTACTTGATGAATGATAAGCAACCTATGTGTTAAAAGGAAGGATGATGTATCTACAGATCAGCTCAGAAGTAACAGAAGAAAGGAATTCCAGTAAGTGCCAGAGAAATGATAAATAAGACATGTCACAAAGCATACACGAGTTTGTTAAGGAGAAGTAGCGTATGCACGCAGAAAATTACGTGCCAAGTCGCGTATGCCTATTTGCACTCTAAATTCATAAAACCAAGGGAATTTACCATGGTATTGGTCCATTGTATTGAGCGCTGGAATATCTATTTGATCCTGTCCAGGAATACCATTAGTAGTTGAGTGGTTTTGACTCATGGTATTGAAAAAGGCTAAATCTATATAAGGAGAAGAAGATCATAGTGCAAGGTGTGCATAAGTCTGGGTTTTAATGAATACTTCACTTTGAAGTATATCTGCATGGAAGGGTAATAGTTTATTGATTGATCTAAATTAATAATGCACCTATGAAGAAAATGATGAAGAGGGATCTCTAGATCTGAAATGTATATGTATTTTTCTAGATCTTTTATGGAATGTTTAGATCTGAGATGAGGCGAAATACTTTCTGAAGTAAAGGATGAAATCTGAGTTGTTTATCTGATCTGAAGAGCTGCACAGTCCTGAAAATTTACAGATCTATACGCAGGTTCGCTTCATTAAAAGTGCCTGTATACGCGGGTCTGCTTAAGGAAAAGCGCGTATGAGCAGTTAGGGTTTTCTGAAGAATGCACAGAAGTATACTCGGGTTGGTGTGCATAAAAGTGCATACATACGTAGGTTCAGTGAAGTAAAAGTGCGTATGGAATCTAGGGTTTGCTGAAGTAAGTGGAATGAACTATCTAATTTGTTTTGTTGTTTTACTGCTATCTGTCAATGATGTATTCATACAGAACTAGGTTGTTTGAATAATGAATATGTTGCTGATTATGTTAATTGAAGATCAAGTTGTTGGTTGATTGGTTGATGATTCAATGAATGAATTGATGGGGTTATAAGTTTCAGTTTGATATATGATGAGCTTAAATGTGTGGAGTGGGTCCAGTCTGAAAATCTGATGAAAAATGGCCTACAAGGTGTGTTGTATGGAAGCTGTTGGATCCAGTATGAAAATTGATGAAACTTGGTCCGTGGTGGTGCTGAGGGTCGAAGCCTTCAGTGAGGGGGTTGTAGCTCCCTTCCAGTGGTAGCTGGTAAACGAGAGCAGGGGGTAGTAGCTCCCTTCCAGGAGAGGCTGGTAAACGAGAGCAGGGGGTAGTAGCTCCCTTCCAGGAGAGGCTGGTAAACGAGAGCAGGGGGTTGTAGCTCCCTTCCAGGAGAGGCTGGTAAACGAGAGAAGGTTGTAGCCTTCTGCAGGTGGGTGCCTGCGTGCTGGTATGAGTCTGCACCAGTACATGGTTGTAAGATGTTTTCTTTATAATAAAAATATTGAAGATAGAGACGACAACAGCGGTGGTTTTCTCCCGACTTGGGTTTCCACCTTAAATCCCGGTGTTCATGTGTGTTGCTTATGTGTGATGGTTTATTCTGTTATTACTGCACATGCTTACTGCTAACTAAACATCTGATGAATGAATGATGCATAGATCTAAGTAAAGAGCTAAATGCATATGAAGACTTAGACATACAATGTATTTTAAGAAGGTTGTTCACGTGCAGACATGAGTTGTGTTTTAGTAAAGTAGCATATGGGTTTTAGAGAAAGAAAAAGTAAAAAAGTCTATAAGTGTTCTAACATCGATTCACCCCCCCCTCTCAGTATTTTTCCCAACAATTGGTATCAGAGTAGGTTCTTCTGCAGAAGCTTGATCGCTTGAAGGAGATCCATCACAATGGAAAGTCAGGAAGGAGTACTTTCTCTAAATCCACCTCTATTCAATGGAAGTAATATTTTATTCTGGAAGATACGAACAAAAGCGTATTTGCAAAGTCTTGGTGTAGAAGTATGGGCAATCGTGGAAGAAGGTTATCGGTATCCGGAAATTATTCCTACTAATGCAGTAGAAAGGAAGAAATATGAAATCAATGCCAAAGAAGTAAATGTTCTATTAGGAAGCCTGTCTGAATCAGAATTTGTTAAAGTGATGTAGCTAAATTCAGCAAAAGAAATATGGGACAAAATCATTCTAAGCTATGAAGGAGATACAAAGGTAAAAAGTGCAAAACTCCAAACTCTCAGAATTGAATATGAAAATTTAAGGATGCATAGTGATGAGAGTATTGCCAGTTTCTTTTAATGTTTAGATGATATTGTAAATCGCATGAGAAATTTGGGTGAAACCATAACCGATACTACTCTGGTTGAAAAAGTCTTAAGATCTTTGACTTCAAAATTTGAGTCAAAAGTATCTGCTATTGAAGAAAGGAAAGATCTGCAAACTCTTACTATTGTTCAACTACATGGTATTCTAACTGCTTTTGAAATGAGAAAAGAAGGTCCCTCTCAAATCAGAGAAGTTGCCTTTAAGGCATGTGCAAAAGGAAAAGAAAAGGAAGCTGTCAAGGAATCAAGTTACATATCAAAAGAAGAAGAAGAAAATTTTGTGAGAAGACTCCAACCAGGTACTGGAAGATTCAGAGGTAAGCTTCCCTTCAAGTGTTTTAATTGTGGAAGAGTTGGTCATTATGCTGCTAAATGTCCTTATGAAGAAAATCATGATAAAGGAAAACAATTTGAAAAGGGAAAGAGCTATTATACAAATGAAGATAATGATGAAATGTCAAATGAGGATGAAGAAGATTCTGACCAAGATCTGTTAGTGCTCATGGCAAGGAAGCAAAAGAAGAAGGCTACTCAAAGAAAGGAGATATCTCAGAAAACATGTGAAGCAGAAAATGAAGAATATGAAAAAGGTACTAATCTTTGTGATTCACTTCCTTATGCAAGCAATGGTGAAGATAGTGAAAATGATAGTGAAAATCTCAAGACTAATGATGAAGATCAATTTAAAAAGAAGGAATCTATCTACCAAGACATGATCTCTAGAATGAATGGTGAGATAGAAATGTATCAAATACGGATAGAAATGTATCAAAGACTACAGAATAAAGTAACCAATCGAAGTGAAAGACTTGAAGCAAAAATCATCTCTCTGAAAGAAGAACTGGAAAAATCAAATAAGAAGAATGAAGATCTTTTACAAACTTTTGAAGAACAAGAAAATGTGTTGAAAGAAGAGATTTTGAAATTGAATGATCAAGTAGAAGAAAGAAAAAGGGTCGAAGAAAGTATGAAGCAGCAATGCCAGAAATTGGAGGTTGAGGTAAACATTCTAAAGGGTAAATTAGAAGAAAAAGATAAACTCTTGAGGTTTCAAGATAGTACTAATATTCTGGACAATATTCTTAGTAGTCAAAGGTCTCCTTCTGTTAAATTTGGTCTTGGTTTTCATGAAACTGTTAAAGGAGAATCTAGTTCACAAGGAAGTGCTAAAGATTCAAAGGATATCAATGCAAAATCTGAAGTGTTGAAAGAAACAAAAGATCAAACGACAATCATGAACTCTCAAAAGAGATCATTCCCTCCTTTGATCAATAATGTTGAATGCTTTAAATGTCATAATTATGGGCATGTTGCAGCCAATTGCAGAAGCAAATTATTTCAGTCACAAACAAACAGATTCTACACAGAAAGGTACTCTGGTTTCTTCAAGGGATATTGTTTTTCATGTAGCAAATATGGTCATAAAGCAGCTGATTGCAATAGAAGAAAGAATAGAAAAACACATTATGATCTGTATTCTTACTTTTCTGGTCATGCAAGATGTTATGCCTGTAACAAGTATGGACATGTAGAAAAAGAATGCAGGATGAATGGATCTGAGAAATTGGATAATTTCCAACACACAATAAGAAATTTCAAGCAAAGCTGGAAAAGGAAGGAGGACCGGTCAAAAACATAGGGGATAATAATCCTACTGTAGTCATCCGCTTCTAAAGCCTACTTATCATAATGGCTGCAGGATGATGTGAGTTCATTATAGGGATTAGTAATGTATCATCATAGGGGGAGCAATGTATGATGATTCCCATGGTTGGTTTGGTAATTCTAGTTATGTTTATTTCTGACAGTGCATCTGATGTGAAGAAGACATGTACAGGTGGTACAAATTCAGGGGGAGATGAAGTTGTGGAAATTTTCAGTGTTTCAATTTCCATACGTGGGTTTAGTGAACTAAAGCCGCGTATACACATGAGTTCTGCTGGAGACAATCGCGTATGCTTTTCTGATAAGAAAAATAGTAAGATAGCTAAAGATCAGGAACACGGGTTCAGGGGGAGCATTAGTATAACAACTAATGATTGAATTGTTGGCATTGTATCTAATTATTCCTTAGTTCTTGCTCAAATGATGATGACATGATACATGGTTTCTTATGATGATATTATGGATGAGCCTTGTTTTCTTTTTGCTGAAGAATATCTTTTGTTTTCACACATGGATGAGTTGGAAGTCTTATGATTCAGAGATAAGAATAGATCATGCAGAATTTGTTGCTATGGTTGAGACCTTTTTCCTACGCATATTACATGATGATGAATATGCCTTAATGATTTTCTGTTGAAAGTGTTCAGGATGCACAAGCTAAGGGGGAGCATTGGTCATGTGGAAAGGATGCATTGTTGGCATTATGACGGTTCTGAAATATGATCTCTCTCTTGAGGTCTTTTTGGTATTTGTAACAAAAGTTCATATTTGTAATGTGATGAAAATGTCATGTTGAGACCTACGATGTAAAATTGTAATATTCAATCATGTAAGGACTTGGTCAAATATGTAAACCCACTTGGTTCGGTAGTTGAGTCAAAATGTGTAAACCCACTTGGTTGGGTACTTGAGTCAAATATGTAAATCCACTTGGTTGGATCCTTGATGTAAGTATGAGTCCTTGGTGATAGGAAAGGTCATAGAGTCATGTACTTCATTGAAAAATATGTTTGAAGATTCAGCATGAACTCAGGGGGAGCATGGTAACTTTAGTGCACATAAGATCTACAAATCTCTTCTTTCTACATGTGGAGAAAAACATTGTCTTGGCTTTGATCTGCCCTTTTCCCTTGATGTCAAAGGGGGAGAGTAACATGGTGTTTTAATAGGGGGAGAGTATCATGGTGTTTTCATAATGGCTATAATCAATGTATCTATCTGTTGTGGTGATCAAACACCATCATGGTTGCCATCAAGTCCAAAGGGGGAGATTGTTGGCATGTGTTGTCCTTGATGGAAACCTACTTGATGAAGTTGTCCTTGATGGAAACTGATTTGATGTGTTGTCCTTGATGGCAACCTACTTGATGAAGCAAGATTGTTGGCAATATGATGCAATGTGGCAACCTACTAGATGAAGTTGTTCTTGATGGAAACTGACTTGATGAATTGTCTTTGGATGGCAACCTACTTGATGAATGATAAGCAACCTATGTGTTAAAAGGAAGGACGATGTATCTACAGATTAGCTCAGAAGTAATAGAAGAAAGGAATTCCAGTAAGTGCCAGAGAAATGATAAATAAGACATGTCACAAAGCATACGCGGGTTTGTAAAGGTGAAGTAGCGTATGTACGCGGAAAAGTACGTACCAGTAGCGTATGCCTATTTGTGCTCTAAATTCATAAAACCAAGGGAATTTACCATGGTATTGGCCCATTGTATTGAGCGTTGGAATATCTATTTGATCCCGTCCAGGAATACCATTAGTAGTAGTGTGGTTTTGACTCATGGTATTGACAAAGGCTAAATCTATTTAAGGAGAAGAAGATCATAGTGCAAGGTCTGCATAAGTCTAGGTTTTAATGAATGCTTCACTCTGAAGTATATCTGAATGGAATGGGTAACAGTTTGCTGATAGATTTGAATTCATAATGAACCTATGAAGAAAATGATGAAGAGGGATCTCTAGATCTGAAATGTATATGTATTTTCTAGATCTGTTTATGGAATGTTTAGATCTGAGATGAGGCGAAATACTTTTTGAAGTAAAGGATGAAATCTAAGGTGTTTATCTGATCTGGAGAGCTGCACAGTCCTCAAAAGTTACAAATGTATACGCAGGTTTTCCTCAGTAAAAGCGCGTGTATACGCGGGTCTGATTAAAGAAAAGTGCATATGGGCAGATAGGGTTTTCTGAAGAATGCATAGAAGTATACGCAGTTTGGTGTGCATGAAAGCACATACATACGCAGGTTCAGTGAAGTAAAAGCGCGTATAGAATCTAGGGTTTGCTGAAGTAAGTGGAATGAAATGTCTGATCTGTTTTGCTGTTTTACTGTTATCTGTCAATGATGTATTCATACAGAACTAGGTTGTTTGAATGATGATTATGTTAATTGAAGATCAAGTCATTGGTTGATTGCTTTATGATTCAATGAATGAATTGATAGGGTTATAAGTTTTATTTTGATGAATGTTGAGCTTAAATGTGTGAAGTGGGTCTAGACTGAAAATATGATGAAAATTGGCCTACAATTTGTGTTGTATGGAAGCTGTTGGATCCAGTATGAAAATTGATGAAACGTGGTCCATGGTGGTGCTGAGGGTCGAAGCCTTGAGTGAGGGCATTGTAGCTCCCTTCCAATGGTAGCTGGTAAACAAGAGCAGGGGGTAGTAGCTCCCTTCCAGGAGAGGCCGGTAAACGAGAGCAAGAGGTAGTAGCTCCCTTCCAGGAGAGGCTGGTAAACAAGAGCAGGGGGTTGTAGCTCCCTTCCAGGAGAGGCTGGTAAACGAGAGTAGGTTGTAGCCTTCTACAAGTGGGTGCCTGCATGCTGGTACGAGTCTGCGCCAGTACATGGTTGTAAGATGTTTTCTTTATAATAAAAATATTGAAGATAAATATGACGACAACGGTGGTTTTCTCCTGACTTGGGTTTCCACCTTAAATCCTAGTGTTCATGTGTGTTGCTTATGTGTGATGGTTTATTCTGTTATTACTGCACATGCTTACTGCTAACTAAACATCTGATGAATGAATGATTCATAGATCTAAGTAAAGAACTAAATGCATAATAAGATATCTGTATATACACGAGTTTTATGAAGGTTATCCACATGTATACGCGAGTTGTGTTCAGTAAAGTAGCATATGGGTTTTAGAGAAAGAAAAAGTAAAAAGTTTTGTGTATGCTCTAAATACTTATTCACCCCCCCCCCCCCCCTCTGAGTATTTTTCCCAACAAAAAGTTCACGAAAGATCATAAAAAATGATGAAAGATGATGAAACATCAAGAAAGACATTGAAACATCCTAAAATATGATGAAAGATCTTGAAAGATGACGAAACTTCATGAAAGATGATGAAAAATCACGAAATATCATGAAATACCACTAAAGATCGCGAAAAATCACTGAATATCACAAAACATCCTAAAATATGACGAATTATGATAAAAAATCATAAAACATCCTAAAATATGATGAATGATGATAAAAAATCACGAAATTTCATTGAAAACTCGAAAAGATAAAGAAATGTCATGAAACACCACGAAAAACTATGAAAGATCACAAAATACAGCGAAAGCCCGCGTAATATCATTAAAGATGAAAGAATGTGAAATATTTTAAAATATAGAGAAGTATCGTTAACGATGATGAAATATTTTAAAATATAGAGAAGTATCGTTAACGATGATGAAATATCAAGAAAGACCACGAGAAATCCTAAAATATCCTAAAAGATGAAAAAATATTGCGAAAGATGATGTAACATAATGAAAGATTGCGAAAGATGACGAAAGATCTTGCAAGATCGTGAAATATGATGATATATCACGAAGACCGCATAAAATTCTAAAATATCACGAATGATGATGAAATATCATGAAAGTTGATAAAATCTCATGAAAGACCACGAAACATCCTAAAATATGAGGAAATATTATGAAATACATCGAACCATCCAAAAAGATCACGAAAGATGATGAAAAATCGCGAAAGATGATGAAAGATTGCAACAGTCTGTGAAACATTGTAAAATATAACGAAAGATGACAAAAGTTCACAAAATTAAGAAAGATCATGAAAGAGTGTGATAAATCCTAAAAGTTTGAAAAAGATGAAAATAGATTGTGAAAGGTGATGAAACATGATGAATCATTGTGAAAAATGATGAAAGATCACGAAAGATCACAAAATATAACGAAATATGGGAAAGGTCGCATAAAATCTTAAAATATCACTAAATATGACAAAAAAAGATGAAGGACCGTGAAATATCGTGAAACATCCTAAGTGACCACAAAATATGATGAAAGATTATGAAAGATGATGAAATATTGCAAAAGTATACAAACATCCTAAAACATCATGAAATATCCCAAAAGATCATGGAAAATGACGAAAAATTGCAAAACATCCTAAAATATCGCAAAAGATGATGTGATACGAACTTAAACTGGAATGCAACATAATGAAGATATAAAATTTAATAAGAGATGAAGAAGAAATAACACTTCATTTCATTAATATCAAAGAATTGAAATATGCTTACATACATAATGGAATAACCTAGCTCGGAAGATGGTAGCTTTTCTTTGAGAAGAGATGTGGTAGCTACATGCCTCTGAACTGTGTTACAATGAGGCTCAGTAGCCTTTTTATCATTGAGAAACAATGAGAAACCCCAAACATAAAAAAACCTAACCCTAGGAGATGAAGTGCCAAAAACTTGTGGGCTCCGTTGGAGTAAGTTGGAACGTCAACTTCCCGGGGTCATAACTTTGGCATACGATCTTCATTTGGCTATCATAATAACTTATTTCGAAGATCTCGAAGAAGAGGCAAAAAAAATAATCATAAATCCATTTTGGGACTTTCCAATCTCTTCGTTTTCCCTAATAGCGTCTTTTAGTACCCAAAATGTCTTTGGAAGTTTAGGACTCGAAAAACTTCAAAAAATAGTAATTTGTGCTACTATTAAAGAAACTGAAAAGTAACAATGGTGGGGGTCCAACTAGAATA
Organism: Pinus albicaulis; assembly: GCA_034641835.2. Taxonomy (NCBI): domain Eukaryota; kingdom Viridiplantae; phylum Streptophyta; class Pinopsida; order Pinales; family Pinaceae; genus Pinus; species Pinus albicaulis. The sequence goes on along the minus strand of JAXQQM020092303.1, from coordinate 82,655 downwards.
GGTGGGTGGCCACCAATATCCACTTGGATCATGATGAAACATTGAGAAAGATGAGGAAAGTTGGCGAAAGATCACAAAAAATGATGAAAGATGACGAAAGATTGAGAAATATGATGAAACATTAAGAAATTCGATGAAAAATAATAAAATATGAAAAAATATGAAAAATCATCATGAAAGATGACGAAAGATTGCAAAGATAGTGAAAGATCGCAAACCATCCTAAAAGATGTGAAAGGTCTTGAAAAATTATGAAGTGTCACGAAACATAACGAATAATCATGAAGAATCCCGAAATAGCATGAAAGATCGTGAAAGATCATGAAAGATTGCAAAACATTCTAAAATATGATGAAATACAACAAAAGTTGATGGAAAATCACGAAAAATGATGAAAAATCATAAAAGACCGCAAAAAATAATGAAAGATGAAGAAAGATCACAAAAAATTGTGAAATATCATGAAAGATGACGAAAAAATAACAAGGACCACAAAACATCCTAAAATATTAAAAAAAAAACCATGAAATATAACAAAAGACTGCAAAACATCCTAAAATATCACGAAAGAAGACGAAAAAATGCCAAACATGACGAAAAATCACAAAATATCATGAAAGATCAAGAAAGATCGTCAAAAATGAGGAAACATGAAGAAAGATTGCGAAAGATGATGAAACATCAAGAAAATCACTGAAACATCCTAAGAGATGATGAAAGATCTTGAAAGATGACGAAACATCGCGAAAGATGATGAAAAATCACGAAATATCATGAAAGACCACGAAAGATCGCAAAAAATCATGAAAGATCACAAAACATCCTAAAAGATGACGAAAGATGACAAAAAATCATGAAAGATCTCAAAATATGATGAATCATGTTGAAAAATCACAAAATATCACCGAAAACCCCAAAAATAAGGAAAGATCACAAAACACCACGAAAAACCATGAAAGATCATAAAAGATTGCGAAAGACCACGTAATATCACAAAAGATGACAAAATATTATGAAAGAATATGAAATATTGTAAAAGATAGCAAAAGATCATGAAAGATGATGAAATTTCAAGAAAGACCATGAGAAATCCTAAAAGATCACAAAAGATGAAATAATATTGCGAAAGATGATGAAACATGATGGAAAATGACACAAGATGGTGAAAGATCATCAGAAGATATCGAAAGATGATGAAATATCACGAATACCGCATAAAATCCTAAAATATCACGAATGATGATGAAATATCACAAAAGATGAAAAAATATCACGAAAGATGAAAAAATGTCATGAAAGACTGCAAAACATCCTAAAATATGACGAAATATTGCGAAAGACACTGAACCATCCCAGAATATCACGAAATATGATGAAAAATCGTGAAAGATGATGAAATATTGAAAAAGTAAGCGAAGAATCCCAAAATATAATGAAAGATGACAAATATTCACGAAATACTGCAAGAAATTTCGTGAAAAATCCTACAAGATCATGAAAGATGAAAAAATATTGTGAAAAATGATGAAATATCGTGAAAGATGATGAAATATCGCGAAATATGATTAAATATTTCAAAATTTTGTGAAACGTCTTCAAATATCATAAAATATTTCAAAAGACTACGAAAGATTATGAAGGACCACAAAACACCCTAAAATATAGTGAAAGATGACGAAAAACCATGAAAGGTCATGAAAGATCTCGAAAGATGCAAAACATCCTAAAAAATGATGAAAGATTATGAAAGATCACAAGAGATTATGTAACATCAAGAATTTTTTAGAAAAATACTACAAGATCACGAAAGATGAAAAAATATTGCGAAAGATGATGAAAGATTATGAAAGACTGCAAAACATCCTAAAAGATGATGAATGATCTTGAAATATGATGAAACATCGTGCAAGAGGTCGGAAAATCACAAAAGATGATGAAATATGATGAAAATTTACCAGAGATCATAGAAACCTGCAATATATCACCAAAGATGAAGAAATATCAAAAAATATTGCGGAAGACCATGAAAGATCATCAAAGATAATGGAAGATAACAAAATATGACAAAAGATCACGAAAGATGATGAAAGATCAAGAGAGATAGAGAAAAATACCAAAAAATCGAAAAAGATGAAAAAATGTTGTGCACGATGACAAAAGATCGTGAAATATGACGAAATACTGAAAAACATCCTGAAATATCATGAAATGACGAAACAATGTGAAATATGATGAAAATAAAAAAAGATCAAGAAAGATCGAGAAAGTTCATAAAAAATGATGAAAGATGATGAAACATCTAGAAAGTCATCGAAACATCCTAAAATATTATGAAAATATCCAAACGTCGCGAAAGATGATGAAAAATGATGAAAGATCATGGAAGACCACGAAAAAAAAATCACGAAAGATCACAAAACATCCTATAAGATGACGAAAGATGGCAGAAAATCATGAAAGATCTCAAAATATGAAGAATGATGATGAAAAATCATGAAATATCACTGAAAACTCAAAAAGATAAAGAAATATCACAAAACACAATGAAAAATCATGAAAGATCACAAAAGATTGCGAAAGACTGCGTAATATCACGAAAGATGACAAAATATGATGAAAGAATATGAAAGATTGTAAACAATAGCGAAATATCATGAAACATGATGAAATATCAAGAAAGACCATGATAAATCCTAAAATATCAGAAAAGATGATGAAATATCACAAAGACCACATAAAATTCCGAAATATCACGAATGATGATGAAATATCACGAAAGACGAATAAATATTACAAAAGCTGACAAAATGTCATGAAGGGTCGCAAAACATCCTAAAAGATGACGAAATATTGTGAAAGACACCGAACCATCCCAAAAGATCACGAAAGATGATGAAAAATCGCGAAAGATGATAAACGATTGTAAAATTTCGTGAAACATCCTAAAATATAACGAAAGATGACAAATGTTCATGAAATATTGCAAAACATCCTAAAATATTACGAAAAATCAACGAAGATCGCAAAGCATCATAAAACATGATGAAAAATCACGAAAGATCGCAAAAGACAACGAAAGATGATGAAAAATCATGAAAGATCATCGAAGACCACAAAAGATCACGAAATATAAAAAAATATCACAAAATATCATGAAGGACCATGAAAGATCACGAAAGATGACAGAAAATGATGAAATAACTTGAAAAACCGCAAAAGATGATGAAATCCCGAAAAAGATGAAAAAAGATCACAAAATATGATGAAAGATTGCGAAAGGTAACGAAAGATCACTTAAGATGACGAAATATCACAAAACATCCTAAAATATCACCACAGATAATGAAAGATCATGAAATATGATAAAAAGGTCATGAAACGGTGCAAAAAATCCTAAAAGATGACGAAATATCACAAACGATAATGAAATATGATGAAAAATCATGAAAGATCGCACAACACCCTAAAATATGAAAGATCGTGAAAGATGATGAAAGATCACGAAAGAATGCAAAACATCTTAAAATATGATGAAAGATCTTGAAACATGACAAAAAATCATGCAAGAGGATGGAAAATCACAAAAGATCACAAAATATTATGAAAGATGATGAAAATTTACCAGAGATCACATACGACCACAATAGATCGCGAAAGATGAAGAAATATCACAAAATATTGCAAAGAACCGTGAAATATCATCAAAGATCATGGAAGATGATAAAATATGACAAAAGATCACGGAAGATGATGAAAGATCAAGAAATACCATAATAAATACAAAAAGATCACACAAGATGATAAAATGTTGTTAAAGATGACGAAAGATCGTGAAATATGATGAAATAATGCAAAACATCCTAAAAAATCACGAAAGATAATGAAGGATCAAGAAAGATGAAAAAAGGTTATGAAAGACCAAAACACATCCTAAAATATCACAAAAGATGACAAAATATCCTGAAATATGAAAAAATATCATGAGAGATGACAAAAGGTAATGAAAGACCACAAAACATCCTAAAAGATGATGAAATATAAGGAACAACGACGAAAAAAATAATAATTGTAAAATACCTTGAAAGATGATGAGAGATTGCAAAAGTTCATGAAATACCCCAAAAGTTCACGAAAGATCATAAAATACCAAGAAAGATGACAAAATACCACAAAACATCCTAAAATATCATGAAAGATGATGAAACATCACGAAAGATGATGAAAAATCACAAAAGATCACAAAATATCCTAAAAAATGACGAAAGATCGTGAAAGATGATGAAACATCAAGAAATTTTTTGAAAGTTCTTAAAATATCGCAAAAGATGAAAAAATGTCACGAAAGACCGCAAACATCCTAAAACATGATGAAAGATCTTGAAATATGAAGCAATGTGAAAGATGATGAAAAATCATGAAATATCACGAAAGATTGAAAACATCCTAAAAGATGATGAAAGATGATAGAAAATCGTGAAAGATCACAAAATATGATGAAATGATGAAGAACCAAAAAAATATTACCGAAAATCCCAAAAGAAGAAGAAAGATCACAAAACATTGCGAAACACTGCGAAATGTCATGAAAGATGACAAAAGATGATGAAATAACATGAAAGACTATAAAAGATCATGAAAGATCATGAAAGATGAAGAAATATCAAGAGAGACCTTGATATATCCTAAAAGATCGCAAAAGATGAAAAAATATTGCGAAAGATGATAAAACATTATGCAAGATCAAAAAAGCTGACGAAATATGATGAAAGATCACGAAGATGGAAAAAAATCCTAAAATATCTCGAATGATGATGAAATATCATGAGAGAAAAAGTCATGAAAGACCACAAAACATCCTAAAAGATGATGAAAGAGGACAAAAAATTACAAAATATGGTGAAAGATGCCGAACCATCCTAAAAGATCACGAAAGATGAAAAAAACCATGAAAGATCACAAATGATGACGAAAAAATTAAGAAATTTCATGAAAGAGCGCGAGAAATCCTAAGAGATTGAAAAAGATGAATATAGATCATGAAAGGTGATGAAACATGATTAATCATCGTGATAAATGATGAAAGGTCATGAAAGATTATGAAATATCACAAAATATGACGAAAGGTCTCATGAAATCTTAAAATATCATGAAAGATGACAAAAAATGATGAAATATCGCGAAATACCATGAAAAATCCTAAAATATTGTGAAAGATGATGAAAGATTGTGAAAAATTATGAAAGATTGCAAAAGTCTACAAAGATCCTAAAACATCATGAAATATGACAAAATGTCGTGAAAGACGACAAAATATCCCAAAACATCCTAAAATATGATGGCATATTATGTGATCCGAACTTAAACAGGAACACAACATAATACATATATAACCTTAAACACTGAGATGGAGAAAAAATAACACTTCGTTTCATTAACATCAAAGAATTGAAATGTGCTTACATACATAATGGAAATAAACTAGCTCAGGCGACGGTAGCTTTTCTCTGAGAAGAGATGTGGTAGTTACATGCCTCTGAACTATGTTACAAGGAGGCTTAGTGGAATTTTTATCATTGATAAACAATGAGAACCCTAAACATCCAAAAATCTAACCCTAGTAGATGAAGCACCAAAAGCTTGTGGGCCCCATTCTGGTAAGTTGGAATGTCAATTTCCCTGGGTCGTAACTTTGGAATACGATCTCCATTTGGCTGTCATAGTACCTTGTTTCAAAGATGTCAAAGAGGAGTCCAAAAAAAAACTAGTAATTTGGTTCGAGACTTTTTTGGTCCCTCCTAAGAACGTGTTTGAGTCCCTCAAAACAACTCTGGAAGTTTAGGACTCGAAAAAATTCAAAAAATAGTACATTGTGCTACAATTAAGGAAACTGAAAAGAAAAAATAGTGGGGTTTGCGTGGAATAGGCGAGTGGCCACTAATATCCACCTGGATCATGATCAAACATTGAGAAAGATGATGAAAGATCGCGAAAGATCACAAAAAATGACGAAAGATTACAAAATATAGTGAAAGACCGCACACTATCCTAAAAGATGATAAAATATCTTGAATACTAATGAACTGTCACGAAAGATAATGAAAAATCACAAAGAATCACGAAATATTACGAAAGATCGCGAAATATCATGAAATATCGCAAAACATCCTAAAAAATATAAAAAGATCATGAAATATAACAAAATACTGGAAAACATCCTAAAATATCACGAAAGATTACGAAACAACACGAAATATGACGAAAACTCACAAAATATCACAAAAGATAGAGAAAGAGTGTAAAAAATGATGACAAATGATGAAGATTGTGAAAGATGATGAAACATAAAGAAAGTCATTGAAACATTCTAAAAGATGGTGAAAGATCATGAAATATGTCAAAACGTCTCGAAAGATGAATGAAAAATCACGAAATATCATGGAAGACCACGAAAGATTGCGAAAAATCACGAAAGATCAAAAACATCCTAAAATATGATGAAAGATGACAGAAAATCATGAAAGATCTCAAAATATGATGAATGATGATGAAAAATCACGAAATACCACCCAAAACCCCAAAAGACAAAGAAAGATCACAAAGCACTATGAAAAACCATGAAATATCACAAAAGACTGTGAAAGACCGCATAATATACTAAGAGGTATCAACAAGGAGGCAGATAAATAGGCCAACTGGGCTTGGAGGATGAGAGAAGAAGAAAAAGTGGTGAATGGCGTTTAATGCAACCTATGCATCCCATAACCATGAATATATAACCTAAAGTGGTGATGAAATATAGCGAAAGGTGATGAAAGATAGCGAAAGATGATTAAATGTTGCAAAAGATTGTGAAAGTTTGTGAAACATCCTCAACTATCACAAAAGATTGCAGAAGACTGTGAAAGATGATGAAAGACCACAAAACATCCTAAAATATTGTGAAATATGACGAAAAATCACGAAAGGTCACGAAAGATGCAAAACATCCTAAAAAATGGCGAAAGACGATGAAATATGACGAAAGGTTATGAAACATCAAGAAATTCCGTGAAAAATCCTAAAAGATCACGAAAGATGAAAATATGTTGAGAAATATGATGAAATATCGTGAAAGATGATGAAATATTGTGAAAGACCGCAAAATGTATTAACATATGATGAAAGATCTTCAAACACGATGAAACATCGCGCAAGAGGATGGAAAATAAAAAAAGATCACAAAAGATTACAAAAGATGATGAAAATTTACTAGAGATCACAGAAGACCACAATAGATCACGAAAGATGAAGAAAGATCACAAAATATTGCAAATAATCGTGAAAGATCATCCAAGATCATGGAAGATGACAAAATATTACAAAAGATCACGAAAGACGATGAAAGATCAAGAAATACCACGAAAAATACTAAAAGATCACAAAAGATGACAAAATGTTGTGAAAGATGACGAAAGATCGTGAAATGTGATGAAATACCGCAAAAAATCCTAAAATATCACAGAATATAATGAAATATCCTAAAATATGACAAAAGATCATGAAAGATGACAAAAGGTTATGAAAGACCAAAAAAAATCCTAAAATATCACAAAAGATGACAAAATATCCTGAAATATGAAAAAATATCATGAGATATGACAAAAGGTCATGAAAGACTGCAAAACATCCTAAAAGATGATAAAATATAAGGAAAGATGATTAAATATTGAAAACGATTGTGAAATTTTGTGAAACATCCTCAAAGAGCACAAAATATTGCAAAAGACAATGAAAGAAGATGAAAGACCATTAAAATCGTGAAATATGACGAAAAATCACGAAAGGTCACGAAAGATGCAAAACATCCTAAAAAATGATGAAATATGATAGAAGATCACGAAACGTTATGAAACATCAAGAAATTCTGTGAAAAATCCTAAAATATTGCGAAAGATGAAAACATGTTAAGAAACATGATGAAATATCGTGAAAGACCTCAAAACATCTTAAAATATGATGAAAGATCTTGAAACATCGCGTAAGAGGATGGAAAATCACAAAAGATCACAAAAGATGAAGAAATATGATGAAAATTTACCAGAGATCACAAAATACCACAATAGATCACGAAATATGATGAAAGATCACAAAACATTGCAAAAAAACGTGAAAGATCATCAAAGATCATGGAAGATGAAAAAAGATCACGAAAGACGATGAAAGATCAAGAAATATCACGAAAAAACTAAAAGATCACAAAAGATGATAACATGTTGTGAAAGATGACGAAAGATTGTGAAATATGACGAAATACCGCAAAACATCCTAAAATATCACGAAAGATCCTGAAATATGACAAAAGATCACGAAAGATGACAGAAGGTTATGAAAGACCGAAAAACATCCTAAAATATCACAAAATATCACAAAATATCCTGAAATATGAAAAAATATCATGAGAGATGACAAAAGGTCATGAAAGACCGCAAAACATCCCAAAATATGATGAAATATAAGGAAAGACGACGAAAAAAATAATAATTGTAAAAACGTTGAAAGATGATGAAAGATTGCAAAAGTTCCTGAAATGCCCCAAAAATTCATGAAAGATCGTGAAATACCAAGAAAGATGACTAAATACCACAAAACATCCTAAAATATCATGAAATATGATGAAACATCACGAAAGATGACGAAAAATCATGAAAGATCGCAAAATATCCTAAAAAATGACGAAAGATCGTGAAAGATGATGAAACATCAATAAAGTCCATGAATATTCTTAAAATATCACAAAATATGAAAAAAGATCGTGAAAGACGGAAACCATCCTAAAAGATGATGAAATATCTTGAAATATGATGAAACAATGCGAAAGATAATGAAAAATCATGAAATATCACGAATGATGATGAAATATCACGAAATATTCAAAACATCCTAAAAGATGATGAAAGATGATAGAAAATCGTGAAATATCACAAAATATGATGAAAGATGATGAAGAATCACGGAATATCACCGAAAATCACAAAATATGAAGAAAGATCATAAAAGACTTTTAAAAACCACGAAAGATCATGAAAGATGATAAAGGATGATGAAAGAACATGAAAGACTGTAAAAAATAGTGAAATATCGTGAAAGATAAAGAAATATCAAGAAATACCCTGATATATCCTAAAAGATCGCAAAATATGAAAATATATTGCAAAATATGATAAAACATGATGCAAGATCGCAAAAGATGATGAAAGATCATGAAATATCACGAAAGATGATGAAAGATCACGAATATGGCAAAAAATCCTAAAATATCACGAATGATGATGAAATATCATGAGAGACAAAAAGTCATGAAAGACCGTAAAGCATCGTAAAATATGATGAAAGAGGGAAAAAAATCATGAGAGATGATGAAAGATGTCGAACCATCCTAAAATACCATGAAAGATCGCAAATGATGACGAAAAAATAAATAAAGTTCATGAAAAAGCGCAAGAAATCCTAAGAGATTGAAGAAGATAAATATAGATCATGAAAGGTGATGAAACATGATTAATCATTGTGATAAATGTTGAAAGGTCATGAAAGATTACGAAATATCACAAAATATGACGAAAGGTCGCATAAAATCTTAAAATATCACGAAAGACGACAAAAAATGATGAAAGGCCGCGAAAGACCACAAAACATCCTAAAAGATTATGAAAGATAATGAAAGATTGTGAAAAATGATGAAATATTGAAAAAGTATACAAACATCCTAAAACATCATGAAATATCACAAAACATTGCGAAATACAACGAAAGATCCCAAAACATATCCTAAAATACCATGAAAGATGATGTGATCCAAGCTTAAACAGGAACACAACATAATACAGATATAACCTTAAATACTGACATGGAGAAAAAATAACACATCATTTCATTAATATCAAAGAACTAAAATGTGCGTACACACATAATTGAAATAAACTAGCTCAGGTGACGGTAGCTTTTCTCTAGGAAGAGATGTGGTAGTTACATGCCTTTGAACTATGTTACAATGAGGCTCGGTGGAATTTTTATCATTGAGAAACAATGAGAAACCCTAAACATCCAAAAATACAACCCTAGGAGATGAAGTGCCAAAGGCTTGTGGGCCCCATTCTGGTAAGTTGGAACGTTAATTTCCCAGGGTCGTAATTTTGGAATACGATCTCTGTTTGGCTATCATAATACCTTGTTTTGAATATCTTGAAGAAGAGTTCGAAAACAAACTAGTGATTTCATTCCAGAATTTTTCGGTCCCTCCTAAGAATATGTTTTAGTCCCTCAAAATAGCTCTGGAAGTTTAGGACTTGAAAAACTTCAAAAAATAGTAAGTTGTGCTACAAAAGGAAACTGAAAAGAACCAACAATGGGGGTCCAAGTGGAATAGGCGGGTGGCCACCAATATCCACCTGGATCATGATGAAACATTGACAAAGATGATGAAAGCTCGCGAAATATCAAAAAAAATTACGAAAGATTATAAAAGATAGTGAAACATAGCAGAATATCCTAAAATATGATGAAATATCTTTAATAATGATGAAGTGTCACGAAAGATAATGAAAAATCACGAAATACCACGAAAGATCGTGAAATATCATGAAAGATCGCAAAACATCCTAAAATATATAAAAATATCATGAAATATAAGAAAAGACTGCAAAATATCCTAAAATATCACGGAATATTATGAAACAACACGAAATATGATGAAAAATCACAAAAGATCACGAAAGATAGAGAAAGATCCTAAAAAATGATGACAGATGACGAAATATTGTGAAAGATGATGAAACATCAAGAAATTCATTGAAACATTCTAAACGATGGTGAAATATCTTGACAGATGTCGAAACATCGTGAAAGATGAATGAAAATTCATGAAAGATCATGGAATACCACGAAAGATTGCGAAAAATCACGAAAGATCACAAAACATCCTAAAATATGATGAAAGATGACAGAAAATCATGAAAGATCTCAAAATATGATGAATGATGATGAAAAATCACGAAATACCACCAAAAACCCCAAAATATAAAGAGATATCACAAAGTATTATGAAAAACCATGAAATATCACAAAAGACTGTGAAAGACCGCGTAATATACTAAGAGGAATCAACAAGGCGGTAGACAAATAGGCCAACTTGGCTTGGAGGATGAAAGAAGAAGAAAAATTGGTGAATGGAACTGAAGGAAACCTATGTATCCCATAAGCATTAATATATAACCTAAAGTTGAGATAATCTCTCATCAAGTCGATTGGAATAAGGATAATGGTACATAAATTATTTGGGAGGAGGGGTGCCTATTTCTCCCTAACCACCTCCCCGTCCCCCCCTCCCCTTAGCCTTCCCACCCCTCACTTTTTTCCCCTTCCCTCAATGGCTTGGTTATCCCACCCCGCCCCCCCTCCAATCATCCATCGCTTCTATATCTCCCCTCCCCCAATCCCCCCTTCCCCCTCCATATTCCATTACCCCTTCCCTCCTTCCTCCTTCCCCTGATCCCTCCTAACAACCCTCCCCAGTCTATAATGTTCCAAAATTTTAGCCTCCAAGCTAAATGGAACATTAGAGTTAGCAGCAACTGTAGCCGGTAAATAAATGGGTAGAAAAGCCCATAAGTCTCCTAAGGAGGAATAAAATACTCCAATTGTGAAAGGGGACACTCTTTCTAGCTTAATAAAACACCTCCATGTGTGAACAAAGATAAAATGAAGCTGCGTTGACCAAGTCAACAACGCAGTTTTAGTGGAGGAGGAATCCTAGGATGGATAACGCAATTTTGGAGGGAAATATAACCTGGGTTAGAAGCAACCTAAGTGAGTGGGGCCAAGGGCAAGTGAACTCTAAGGAAGAGAATGGCAACATTATTCATCATGTTGTAGATTATTATTCTTGGCTGCCAAGAATTGTTGCTGCTTTGCTGCTTAGCAAAGTTGCAGTGTTGTTTAGCACTGGGTGTTCCCGGGCGGGAATCCCACCTCTTTCCTTTGAGGATATAATTGAGAGAGTTTGTATTCATCATTCCACGTCAGGTTTTCAAGCCAAGCTTCAACGATCTTCATCAGCACAACTTTGCCGAAGATTGTGTAGTGTTGCTGGGTACAGCAGTGGAAGGGATTGAAATCCCGGCTTCTGAGCTAGTTTTTCATTGGAGGAAGATTTCCTAAACTTGAAGATTTGTTTGGAGAGATCCAGAGCTTATTTCAGATCTGTGGTATCAGACCACACATTTCCCATACATTCCCAGCGTTGTTTCTACTAGGCAATGCATTATTTTGGAGGCAGTGCTCATTGCATGGTTTGGTGGCTCCATTGTTGAGTTTCCTTGTGATTGAGAGGTTAAACCTTTCATGGGAGGAAGCCCTTGAGGGATCTACATCAGATCAGACATATTTCAGCCTTGTATACTCTTATGCTTCATTTTTGCAGTGATTATTCAGTTATTTTCTGAAGATCACATTTGTATGCAGAGTATTTGACAAGAAACCCTTGCTGGGTTCTCTTGGATTTTGTATGAGGGGACTAGATCTTTGTACTTCATCATTATTCACTAATAATATATTGTTCTCTTATCATTTTATGTATAAACCTTATCTTAGACTGCACAATCCCTTGAGCAGATGCTCCGGCATTTTGCAGTCTTGGGGTTTTGGCACTTTTTGGCAATCCTAGGTGTGGGAGATCTGTTTAACCCACCTTGTTTTCTTTGTTTAAGCTCTATTCTTGGATTTAAGTTGCATATTGTCTAATATATGGGATCCAGGAGTCCATTTCGCTTTTTTATTACATTTGTTGCTGGAAATGCAATTTTGATGCTTGATTTATGAGCAATCCTAAAAAAGGAATATTATAGTGGTATCAGAGCACTCTGGCTCAACCTATGAGATCCAGCTATCAGAGGATGGAGATATGGAAAAAAGCCAAGAATATTTAGTAGGTGACAGAAGAAAGGAAGACAAGCTCACAAATCTTCTTCCAAAATCCATGAAGAGCTTTCAAGAAGAGCTGAAGAAGATGAGATTGGAGATGGGATCTCCAAAAGAGGTTGATTCTAGAGCTAAATCTAGATTTTCACATGGTGAGTGTGAGCATGCAGCTACACTCCATGATGCACAGCGCAGTCAAATGCCCAGAGCTATCCTGAGATGGATGGGAGGAGGAAAAATGCCTAAGAGGAGGACTCTTAGTGATTTGTTGTGGGAGTATGAATCTCAAATTGAGAGGTTTAGAGATCATACTGATTTCCAAGAGTTTTGCAAGATCGATATGGAGAAGAGCCAACAGCGGGATTCAGATATATTTTTTCTATCTAATTTTGTTGGATCACCTACATGTTCAGCTGGAGCTTGGGTGAAGGAGCTAAAATCCTATTTGTAGCTACACCATATTTCCGGAGATGAAGCTATCAGAGTTGCAGCGCTGCATTTCAGAGGTAAGGCTAATGCATGGTGGATTTTTGAATCTTTTTCCTTAAAAAATGCTAATACTTTCTCTTATGCAAGATTCATAAAAACATTGATGGAGAGGTTTGGTGAAAAACTTCCTAAGACACATGAGCAAGGAAAACTAGAGAAAACAAAACCCTTGCATGTGATGGGGGAAACTCCATTTCAGAAAACCATGGGAGGAGTTGATGTCTTGCATTACACATTTCCGGAAGCAACACCTCCAGTTCATATTCTTGAACAAGAGGGCATGGGGGTCACTTTTTCACAAAGGGATCCAATTGTTGAGATGTTTCCCACACACATTGATGAAGAAGAGGGCAACAACATTGTCACATCTAGAGCACATCCAGTGCCTCATGCAGAGAAAGGAGGAGAACATGCTCCCACAGGAGGGATTATTGTGATTTTGCAAGAATTTCCCCAGGATCTCATACATGGAGGTCCAAGCACAATCAGTAAGCAACATGATTGTGCAGCATTGCAGCTGGAAGGAGGAAGAAGGGAGGAAGAGCAGCATAATTTGATGAGAGGTACACACCCTTCTCTATTTCAAAGATCTAGTGCAAGAAAGAGGCAGACTGTATTGCGCTGTGAGAGCAAGGGCAAGGTTTCCCAACCACATGAGCAGTCTACTTTTGGCATTGATGTCTCACTACATGGAGGCATTCCACCTGGGAGGCCACCTGATCTTCAGTTGATGTGAGATATCTTGTCTTTGGGTTCACCACTCTTGGAATTTGGAGAGGTGAAGAGTTTGGAGGATAAATTTGGCATGGGGGATGTCAAAGTAGAAGGCAGCAGCATGAGTGGAGCTTCACATGACAGATCACCAGCACTGTCTTTGATGAGGATTTATCCTTATTGGAGATCTCGGCTTTTGGTAGAGTACTCCAAGGATCTTGGTGCATGCATGATTCTTGATGACCCGGATGGAGATGACAGATACATGATGGATGATGTGCTCATCTATTCCTATGGTAGGATCTTCTTGACTAGATCTTCTAGTCTCAGGGAGAAGTTGCTACATGCAGCACATGAGGACTTCTCTTCTATGCACTTTGATGCATATTTCTAGTTGATGGAGGATTTCACTTGGGAGGGCATCCATCATGACATATATCAGCATATGGAGAGATGCATAGCCCGGATGGGGAAAGAGAGTATGTCACAGCCACCTTCCTACTCATTGGGAGTGAGGGAGAATTTCTAGTTGAGCCATTTCAGCTCAAGACCTCAAGTACATGATGGAGGAGGTATCATTTCATGTTTTGTATTTTACTTCCTTCCTTTATTTGAGCAGCATGATGTAACAAGAAGAAATATTTCTTCTTGCATATTATATGATGATGTACTTGCAGCTACTTGTAGCATTGATCTTGGCTATCTTTTTGATGAGATGTGGGGGAAGCCATATGTCTCTTGGTGTGCACCAATGACACCATATTGTGACTTCATGTTTTCATCTTATGAGATGACTGTGGCAGCAAACAAGTGGCTGGAAAAGCACTTGTTAATTCTTATTTTGATGCAGGCCAAGGGTGCACTGTGCTGGTTCCATGAGAGGGACCAAGATTCACTCTCAGGTTGTCAATGGGCAACTTGCTTTTATTGTATCTTGCTTCCATGTATTGATGATGTGTTCTTGTTCAGAGGAAGCTTGTATGAGGGAGAGATGAGGTAGCAACAAAAGTTTTTGTTGCTATGGTTGCACTTGGGAGAGTATGGGAAAAATTCTTCTCATACTTTTCATTATATTTCTGAAGAGAATAAAGGCACATTCATGGTGCAAGGAGGCTACCCTTCAGTATTGGAGGATCATGAGAGACTTCCATGCCGGAAGATGATCTTATCACATAGCAACATGATGGTGGATGGCTTTGGCATATGGAATGTCAAAGGGAGAAGTCATGGAGCCTTATTCTTAAGGCCAACATCGCTAACACATGGGAGTATGTTCTTTTTGATGGAGTGTTCCAAAGAGTATGTGTATCCCTTCTTCTTGTAGATTTTTGTGAGAGGATCCTCATGGGGGAGCTTATACATGGACCTCACTTTTAGCCTAATCACTATGTATGGTAGGAAATGCATCTCTGTACTTGTTGATTGCTCCATTGAGTATTTCTACTTTCCCACCATGTTTGAACAGTGCATTGCTCCTCAAAATAGCAAGAGTATTTTTGGGTTTCACGGTCACTTTAGGGCCTATGTTTATGATGATAGTAGCCCATATATACATGACCTTGGCAAGTGTATTGTTATTTTATATATGTAAAGCTGATATACATTGATGCTTACTTCCCCATGTTGGGAGAACAAACATATACAACTTGTAACTTGTTGCAGGACCGCTTGCCATATGACATTCTCAAGCAGCAGTTGGGAGAACTGCGTTGTATCCACTAGAGAGACCATATGTATCATCCAATCTTGCACATAACCTTCAGCCATTTTTTTATTTGGATTCCATGTGGTGATGATGTGCCATTCATCTTGAATGGAATGGTTTGGGTTGGCATGACTCATGATTTTGGAGGAAGAGTCTTTGGAGACTCCATTTTCTTCTTGCCATTGGAGGGCAATCATGTTGCAGCCCAAGATCAGCATACCTTCTACACTTATCATAAGTGGAGAAGAGGATAGCATGGGATAGGCCTTCTTGCCTATCATGTTCACTTATTCAGCCCACCTACATTTCAGGAGCACAAGGTGGAAGAGAATTTTCATGAGTTACCATGTTGGAGGGTGACTCACTTCATTTGGATGATTGCATGGATGAGGGAGGCACTCATTCACCATGTTGATCATCACTCCTACTTTTTGGAGGCCATGAGACATATAGCATGTTTCCATTCACACTTTCCACCTTTGATTGATGCAGACACTTTGGTTTTGCACACTTGGAAGGAAGCATTGGATGACAGTTTATTTGCAGATTCTCTTGATGCAGTGACGGAGGCTATTGATGGAGGCCACATGAGGAAGAGGGGAGAGATTTTTTTCTCCTTATGCATTTTCTTGAGGTCAGGAAAATATTTTGGAGGGGAGGACTGTAATGTTCCAAAATTTTAGCCTCCAAGCTAAATGGAACATTAGAGTTAGCAGCAACTGTAGCCGGTAAATAAATGGGTAGAAAGCCCATAAGTCTCCTAAGGAGGAATAAAATACTCCAATTGTGAAAGGGGACACTCTTTATAGCTTAGTAAAACACCTCCATGTGTGAACAAAGATAAAATGAAGCTACTTTGACCAAGTCAACAGAACAGTTTTAGTGGAGGAGGAATCCTAGGATGGATAATGCAATTTTGGAGGGAAATGTAACTTGGGTTAGAAGCAACCTAAGTGAGTGCGGCCAAGGGAAAGAAAAATCACATATTATATAAGGAAGAGGATGGCAACATTATTCATCATGTTGTAGATTATTATTCTTGGATTCCAAGAATTGTTGCTGCTTTGCTGCTTAGCAAAGCTGCAGTGTTGTTTAGCATTGGGTGTTCCCGAGCGGGAATCCCACCTCTTTCCTTTGAGGAGCTCATTGGTAGAGTTTGTATTCATAATTCCAAATCAGGTTTTCAGGCCAATCTTCAGCCATCTTCATCAGCACAACTTTTCCAGAGATTGTGTAGTGTTGCTGGGTGCAACAGTGGAAGGGATTGAAATCCCGACTTCTGAGCTAGTTTCTCATTAGAGGAAGATTTCCTTCACTTGAGAGATCTGTTTGGAGAGATACAAAGCTTATTTTAGATCTTTGGTATCAGACCACACATTTCCCATACATTCCCAGCATTTTTTTTTCTAGGGAATGCGTTATTTTGGAGGCAGTGCTCATTACATGGTTTGGTGGCTCCATTGCTGAGTTTCCTTGTGATTGAGAGGTTCAACCTTTCATGGGAGGAAAACATTGAGGGATCTACATAAAATAAGAAACATTTCAGCCTTGTATACTCTTAAGCTTCAGTTTTGCAGTGATTATTCAGTTATTTTCTGAAGATCACATTTGTATGCAGAGTATTTGACAAGAAACCCTTGCTGAGTTATCTTGTATTTTGTGTGAGGGGACTAGATCTTTGTACTTCAGCATTATTCACTAATATATGAGTATATATATTGTTCTCTTATCATTTTATGTATAAACCCTCTCTTATACTACGCATTCCCTTGAGCAACTGCTCCAACATTTTGCAGTCTTAGGGTTTTAGCACTTTTTGGCAATCCTAGGTGTGGGAGATCTGTTTAACCCACCTAGTTTGCTTTGTTTCAGCTCTATTCTTGGATTTAAGTTGAATATTGTCTAATATATGGGATCTAGGAGTCCATTTCACTGTTTTATTACATTTTTTACTGGAAATGCGTTTTTGATGCTTGATTTATGAGCAATCCTGAAAAAGGAATATTACACAGTCCAATCCTTCCAGCATCGTTCATGCAGCCACGTCTCATCCTAACTTATGAATTTCATTTTAACCATTGAAATATCATAATTTATTTCCCTATGTTCATCTTAACTACCTATGGCATTTTGTATCGAGCAATCATGTTGTAGTGTGGTGACATTCACCCTGGTCTTCCTACACCTAGTACTTGAATCTTCTCCGACGTGTGTCCACAGAGACCTAGTCTTGATTTCACTTGTAGATGCAAAATTTTTTGCACTTGGATCATGGGAATGGTGAGTTCGTGGGGTATGTATTTACTCCCCAGGCTACGGAATTTGCAGGTTTAGCATGGGAGGAAACTGGTGATGGATTTACGAGAAGTAGCAAAGGGCAAAGGAATTATGAAGAAACATTGGGATGAAAGCATGTATACTACTGTTACATTTCTCTACATAATTTTTATTATATTGGGAGGCTATATAATTACTAATGGTCTATTCAGAAGCATGAAGCCTCTGGATGGAGTGGCTAAGAAGTCTTCTACTCCGCTCTTGTGGTCGTGGCTAGTGTTTAAGCATGGTTGAGAAATTATTCTTGTTTGGGCTTTTGGGGGGTTTTATGTTCTCCTCAGGGTTCTCGAGTGGCTTATAGTTTTTCTTGGAGGGCCTTGGGGGTAGTTAGTCAGGACTAAGAAGTGGGTAATTGGCCCTGGGTGTCTAGGAATTCATCTATTCATTTGGCTTGTTTTCACCTGAGAGGCTTTGGGAATTGGTCTGTATGTTAGTCTGGTCAATTTTTTCTGGTCCTTTGCGTATGTTCTGCATCTCAGGTCTATTCGGCATCCCCGGGAAGAGTGGGTGTGCGAGGTGTCTGTCAGCATGAGTGGGAAAGGAAGCTTGGTCATGAAGAGGTCTAGTTCGGGTTCCTGGTGCAAGTGAAAATTGGGCACGAGAAAGTGGAAAAATCAGGACCAAATATGACTTATGTGCTCGGGAACATAGATAATTTAGGAATCTGATCGTAATTCTGTAGATGTGTATACATCAACACCATAAAGATGCAACTGATATGGAAGAGCGACAATTAGAGAAAAGAGAACGCATACAAAGGCTGGAGGATGAAGTAGAATCTCTGACGCAGGAGATTGGAGGGCTTAAACTCAAGCTGGCAGAAAGTAGTAGGAAGGATGAAGAGGAGTGTAAGACCCTAGACCTCAACAATCTAGCCCTGATGCTGGAATAGGTACCACCTCCACTTTTATCAATTTTGATTTATTTTGAAACATACTTGTATATACATGTTACTACAATTCTCTAATGTATTTAGCGGTCGAAAGACAATTAAGAATTTTGACTGTGGAATGGCTGGAAAATCCACTCGAAAACGTGTTGGCCTCAAAGTATCATCAATAGCAAGGGAAATACCCATAATTTTGATGTAAAATCCCTCATTTTTCACATGAGAAAACACATTTTAATATATATAAATATACTCTTTATGGTTATATATATATATATATCACGAAAGATGACAAAAGATGATGAAAGAATATGAAATATTGTAAAAGATAATGAAAGATCTTGAAATATGATGAAATATCAAGAAAGAACATAAGAAATCATAAAATATCACAAAATATGAAAAAATATTGCGAAAGATGATGAAACATGATGACAGATCACGAAAGATGATGAAAGACCATGAAAGATTGCGACACATGATGAAATATCACGAAGATCGCATAAAATCCTAAAATACCATGAATGATGATGAAATATCATGAAATATGAAAAAATATCACGAAATATGAAAAAGTTCATGAAAGATTGCAAAACATCCTAAAATATGACGAAAGATGACAAAAATTCATGAAAGATTGTGAAAGACACCGAACCATCCCAAAAGTTCATGAAAGATGATGAAAAATCGTGAAAGATAATGAAATATTGCAAAAGTCTGCGAAACATCCTAAAATATTCTAAAATATGACAAATTTTCACAAAATACTGCTAAACATCCTAAAATATTACGAAATATCACGAAAAGTTGCAAAACATCATAAAAGATGATGGAAATTCATGAAATATCACAAAAGATGACAAAAGATGATGAAAAATCATGAATGATCATGGAAGACCCCAGAAGATCACAAAAAATGAAAAAAGATCACAAAAGATCGTGAGGGACCATGAAAGATCACGAAAGATGAAAAAAGATGATGAAATAACTTAAAAAACCACAAAAGAAGACGAAAGATCGCAAAAGATTGTTAGGTCCCTATATCACTAGTATAGTCCCTTATTATTGTTAGTGTAACCCCCTTATTGTTATTATTGTACCCTTGTAACCCCCATTTTGTTATTATTGTGCCCTTAAATTATTATTTTTAGGTCGGCTAGGATTACATTGTGGCCCACTAGGATTACATTATGGCCCCATGGATTCCTATATATAGAAAGGAGGTTTTGTAAATTGTATCATCCAAGAATTGTTCATTTATGTAATGTATTGGAGGTTTCCCCCTTGAAGTGGCTTATTTCTAAGGCGTTGATATCTCTTTTCTTCTATATTTGGAGCTGGTTACACAACATTTGGTATCAGAGCTTTGGATTCTAGGGTTTCGCTGCTCCAAACAGGTCATCGTGGAATTTTCGCTATAACTTTTTTTCTACGAAGTTTCAGAAGCTGAAATTTTTAGGGTACGAAGCCGAAATCCCGAGGAAGATTTTCTAAAAATTTCAGAGCTTGGTTCGCAACATTTTCGGAGATATGATCTGTGGAAGTTAGGTCTTTTTTCAGGCTCCTAAACAGGTCATCGTGGAATTTTCACTATAATTTTTTTTCTACGAAGGTTCAGAATCTGAAATTTTTAGGGTACGAAGCTGAAATCCTGAGGAAATGCGTCAAAAAATTTTAGAGCTTGATTCGCAATATTTTTGGAGATATGATCTGTGGAAGGTAGTGATTTTTCAGGCTCCCGTATTTGATCTCAAAGAGGTGATCATGGGAAAATATTCATAACTCTCTCTCTCTCTGAGCATCGGATTGGAGTGCCATAAAAATTGATCAAAATTACACAGAATTTATTTTATTGGCTATCAATTTCAGATCTGAAGGATGAAACAGTGACACGTGGCAAGTCGTACAAGTTCGCTCTACTCAACCAGTGAAAAATTGGGTCATTGTGGGAGATTGGACATAACTTTGTCTTGAAGAATCCAAATTAGATCAGACCTGTGGAATTTGAAAGAAGCTTCAGAGGGCTACTACAGGGAAGAATTTCAGATATTGAATATTTTTAATTACAGAGATAATTCAATTTCAATATCGAGCTCCTCAAAGCAAGTAAAAGGTGTGTATTTATTTCTGAATTGCATAAGTCTTGTTTGAAGAATCAAGTTGAATTGATTCCAAGGGAATATTGTAGAATAGATATCAATATTGGATTCTAAAATGGCCCCTAAAAATAATTCAACACCCATTAAGCCTTTAGAAGGCTCTACTATGACTCATGAAGACGAAGAATGGCAACATGACATATCAAAATTACAAAAGCAAGTGCAACAAATTTCGCTCTCGCAAAGAACAACAAAAAATGAAATAGAAGTTTTGAAGAAAGGCATCGAAACTAAGATGGATGGTTTGAAGAAAGGCATGGAAGCTAAGATGAATGGTTTGGAAGCTAAGATGGATGGCATGGAAGTGGGTATGGAAGCTAAGATGGGTGACATGGAAGCTAAGATCGATGAAAAAATGAAAGACAACATGGAAAACATGAAGAAGGATCTAAAAGTAGAAATCGAAGGTTTGGAAAAGTTGATACAAGAAATGTTTCCTAATGGTGAAAAGATAGTAGAGGAAACTCATGATGAGAACAAAATAAATGTTAATCGTGATTTCATAAACTCTACAGTTGGAGGGAAGAAGCACCATATTCCAAAAATGGATATGAGGAAGTTTGATGGAAAGGATCCTGTAACATGGATACTACAGATGGAGCAATATTTTGATCTCCATAATGTGCAAAACACACAAAAGGTACGCATTGCAACCTTACATTTAGAACAAAATACATTTGTATGGTATCGATGGCTTTGCTCCCGTAAAAAAATTGTCACTTGGTCAATTTTTACGGAGGAAATGATAGCACATTATGAGGATACAAAGAGGAACACCTTCTTTAGCCAATTGATAAATCTCAAACAAAAGGGTTTAGTGGGGCAGCACATTGAGGACTTCCAAAAATTGAATATAAGGGTAACTGATATTCCAGAGGAACATAGGATTGATCTCTTCATAAGAACTTTAAAGGATAACATCCAACATGAAGTTTTCATTTTGGAACCTGATTCATTGGAGAAGGCATTCAGGTTGGCAAGAAAAGTTGAATGTAAAATTATGGCGACAAGGAAGCCTACCACTCAATTCTATAAAGAAGGAAGTGTTGCTACGCCTAGATTTCCACAACCTACAAGGTTGACACCACAACAATTGAAAGAAAAAAGAGAAAAAGGGCTTTGCTACAGTTGTGATAGAAAATACACTAAAGGTCATAAGTGTGCTGAGAAGAAATTATTTTACATAGATTGTGAAGAGGAAGAAGAAAATGAACAAGAAGAAGATATACACCAAGAACCAGCCCTAGAAGAGGAAGAAATGAATCCGACCATATCGTGTAATGCACTGGCAGGAATTACCACTCCTCAAACTCTCAAGATAGAAGGACATATCAAGAAGAAAAAGGTAATAGTGTTGATTGATTCAGGTAGCACCCATAATTTTATTCATTGTAAGGTAGCCAAGGAGTTAAATTGTTTCCTATACCCAGCACCAGAATGTCAAGTGATGGTTGCAAATGGAGGAACTATAAATTGCTCTGGAAAATGCCATAATATCAAGCTAAGCATGGGGGAATATGTATTGACTAGTCCAATGCTTGCCATTCCTATGGGAGGTGCTGATGTTGTACTAGGAGTACAATGGTTACAATCTTTGGGGACGGTAGCTTTTAATTTTCAAGAACTTTTCTTGAAATTTTTTTCAGAAGGAAAGGAAGTCGAATTACGGGGTATTGCGGGGAATCTAGGAAGGATAATAAGCTCTAATGTCATGGCAAAGCTTCTAAAGAAAGAACAGCAAGGCGTAATTGCACAATTATGCTCATTAGAAGTTCCAACATCAAAATCATCTATTTCTGCAGATCTCCAACAAGTCTTGGACAATCATTCCAAGGTGTTTGAAACTCCCAAAGGACTCCCACCTATTCGTGATCATGATCATGCTATTCATTTGATTCCGGGAAGTGTTCCTCCAAACATCCGGCCTTATAGATATCCTTACTTCCAAAAGAGCGAAATTGAACGCATGATTGCAGAAATGTTAGAGGCGGGTATAATTCAACCTAGTCAAAGTTCTTTCTCTGCTCCTATAGTATTGGTACACAAGAAGGATGGATCATGGCGAATGTGTCCTGATTATAGGGAGCTCAATAAGCTCACCATTAAAGACAAATTTCCCATTCCTGTGATTGATGAATTATTGGATGAATTACATGGAGCAATTTATTTTACCAGGTTGGATCTTCGTTCAGGATATCATCAAATTAGAATGAAGACTGAAGATATTCCAAAAACAGCATTTCGAACTCATGAGGGTCATTATGAATTTTTGGTCATGCCTTTTGGCCTTACCAATGCACCTTCTACATTTCAAGGGTCGATGAATTCCATTTTCAAACCCTTCCTTAGAAAATTTGTGCTAGTATTTTTTGATGATATACTAATCTACAACTGGTCTTGGAAGGATCATGTTGAACATGTTGACAGGGTGCTCAAACTATTGCAGGAGAAACAATTATATGCAAAAACATCCAAATGTTTCTTTGGAGTACAAGAGGTGGAATATCTGGGTCATATTGTATCTCACGAGGGTGTTAAGGCAGACCCTAACAAAATTAAAGCCATTAAAGAATGGAAAGTCCCCACAACCATAAAGCAGTTGCGAGGATTTCTCGAGTTAACAGGGTATTATCGCAAGTTTGTTAAGAATTATGGGAGAATAGCAGCACCTCTAACAACATAATTGAAGAAAGATGCATTTTCATGGACTCCTGAAGCAACTAAGGCCTTTGAACATCTTAAAGAGGCAATGTGCCTAGCACCGGTCTTAGCTACGCCAGACTTCACAAAAACCTTTATTGTGGAATGTGATGCCTCAGAAAATGGAATTGGTGCAGTTTTAATGCAGGAAGGAAGACCCATTGCTTTTGAAAGTCGTCCAATCAAAGGAAAGTATTTACAGAAACATATTTATGAGAAGGAAATGTTAGCAATACTACATGCACTAAAGAAATGGCGAACTTACCTAATGGGAAGACACTTCAAGGTAAAAACTGATCATGATAGTCTTAAACACTTTTTGGAACAAAGACTATCTTTAGAAGAGTAGCAAAAATGGGTCACAAATATGTTGGGTTATGACTTTGAAATAATCTACAAAAAAGTAAAACTTAATGTTGTTGCAGATGCACTCTAAAGAAAGAATGAAGAGGTGGAAGAATTTCTTTGTGCCATTTCTATTATCCAACCAGATTGGATAACCGAAGCAAGAGATGAATAGAAGAAGGAAAAAGATGTATGGACACTCATTCAAAAGTTGCAGCTAGATCCTAGTACATCTGATACATTTAGTTGGAAAAATGATTCCTTATGGTACAAAGATTGCTTATATCTTTGTAAGAATTCCCAACTAAAACAAAAGATTCTTCTGGAATTGCACACTTTTCCTTTAGGAGGACACTCAGGATTTTTAAAAACTTACCACAGGGTGAAGAAAGAATTTTTTTGGGATGGCCTTAAATCTGATATTCAAAATTTTGTGACGGAATGTTTGGTTTTCCAGCAGAATAAAGTTGAGACAATTAAGACCCCGGGACTTCTACAACCTTTATCCATTCCAAGTCAACGTTGGGAGGAGATTTCAATGGATTTTATCACAGGTTTACCTAAGTCCGAAGGAAAGAATGTCATCATGGTGGTAGTTGATAGACTTACCAAGTATGTACACTTTTGTGAATTATCTCATCCATTTAAAGCAAGTACAGTTGCTACTACATTTATGGACAGAATTCAAAAGCTACATGGAAGCCCAAGGGTTATTGTGAGTGACAGAGATCCCATTTTTACTGGAAATTTTTGGACGGAGTTATTTTCTTTTTTGGGTACTCAATTAGCTCATAGCTCATCTTATCATCCTCAATCTGATGGTCAAACTAAGATAGTAAATAAATGTTTGGAAGGATATCTTCGTTGTTTTTTATTTGATAAACAAACACAATGGGTCAAGTGGTTACCTCTCGCTGAATGGTGGTATAACACTTCCTTCCATACTGCAGCAAAAATGACCCCATTTATGGCACTTTATGGATATCATCCACCATCCATCACTTCATCTTTAAGAGAAAATTCGAAGGTTCAAGCAGTGGAAGATCACATCTATTCTAGCAGAAGTTAATCCAAGTTTATGATAATCCTAATTTGGCACAATCTAATGAAACACGTAGTGTATCACATCGCAAAGAGAGAAGTTTTTGATGAGGATATTGGAGAATTTTTGTTACACACCACATAAAACAATGTCACAGCAATGCAAAGATGAGCAAACACACCAGTGACTATGGTCTGATGCAGTGTTGGGAAAAGATTGGTACTATGGCATACAAATTGGAGCTTCCTGCTTCTTCGCGAGTACATCCAGTTTTCCATGTTTCATGCTTAAAGAAGGTTATAGGAGAAAATCTTCCAGTTCAAACAATATTGCCAGAACTCGATGAGGAAGGAAAAATCATATTGGAACCAGAAGCGGTCATGGAAACAAGAACTCGACAACTACGGAATCGATCAATTTCAGAGTATCTCATCAAGTGGAAGAACTTACCCACTGAAGATTCTACATGGGAGGATGAGAGTTTTATACAGAAGCACCCAGAGCTACTCAAGCGTTGAGGACAACACTTTTTTGAAGGAGAGGGGCATGTTAGGTCCCTATATTACTAGTATAGTCCCTTATTATTGTTATTGTAACCCCCTTATTGTTATTATTGTACCCTTGTAACCCCCATATTGTTATTATTGTGCCCTTAAATTATTATTGTTAGGTCGGCTAGGATTACATTGTGGCCCCACTAGGATTACATTATGGCCCCATGGACTCCTATATAGAGAAAGGAGGTTTTGTAAATTGTATCATCCAAGAATTTTTCATTTATGTAATGTATTGGAGGTTTCCCCCTCGAAGTGGCTTATTTCTAAGGCGTTGATATCTCTTTTCTTCTATTTTTGAAGCTGGTTACACAACAAAGATGAAAAAAGATCGCGAAATATGACAAAAGAACTCTTAAGATGACGAAATATCACAAAACATCCTAAAATATCATGAAATATGATTAAATATCATGAAAGATGAAAAAAGGTCATGAAATGGTGCAAAACATCCTAAAAGATGATGAAATATCACAAAAGATAACGAAAGATGAAGAAAAATAGCGAAAGATCGAAAAACACCCTAAAAAATTGTGGAAGATGATGAAAGATCCCGAAAGATGATTAAATATTGCAAAAGATTTTGAAAGTTTGTGAAACAGCATAAAATATCAAAAAGATAGAGAAAGATGATGAAAGACCATAAAACATCCTAAAATATCTTGAAAGATGGCGAAAAATGACGAAAGGTCGTGAAAGATCATGAAAGATGCAAAACATCCTAAAAAATGACGAAAGATTATGAAAGATCACAAAAGATTATGAAACATCAAGAAATTCCACAAAAAATCTTAAAAGGTCACGAAAGATGAAAAAATATTGTGAAAGATGATGAAATATCGCGAAATATGATGAAAGGTTGCGAAAAACCGCAAAAAATCTTAAAATATGATGAAAGATCTTAAAAGATGATGAAACATCGCGCAAGAGGATGGAAAATCACAAAATATCACAAAAGATGATGAAAATTTACCAAAGATCATAGAAGACAACAATATATCACGAAATATGAAGAAATACCACAAAATATTGCGAAGGACCTTGAAATATCATCATATATCATGGAATATGACAAAAGATGAGAAAATATCACAAAATATTATGAAAGATTAAGAAATATCACGAAAAATATTAAAATACGCAAAATATGAAAACATTTCGTGGAAGATGACGAAATATTGCAAAACATCATAAAATGTCACGAAATCTGATGAAATATCCCAAAATATGACAAAAGATGATAAAAAGTTATGAAAGACCATAAAACATCCTAAAATATCACAAAATATGGAAAGCAATCCTAAAAGATTACAATAGATCACGAGAGATGAAAAAAGGTCCCAAAATACGACAAACCATCCTAAAAGATGATGAAAGATAAGGAAAGAAGACGAAAAATCAGAAAAGATCATGAAATATCGCAAAATATGATGAAAGATTGCAAAAGTTGATGTAACACCCCAAAAGATCATGAAATATCGTAAAAGACCACAAAATATGAAGAAAGACCACAAAAAATACTAAAATATCATGAAGTATGATGAAACATCATGAAATATGACGAAAAATCTCGAAAGATTGCAAAATATCTTAAAAGATGAAAAAAATTGTGAAAGATGATGAAACATCAAGAAAAACTGTGAAATTTCTTAACATATCAAAAAATATGAAAAAACATCATGAAAGATTACAAAACATCCTAAAAGATGATGAAATATCTTGAGAGATGACGAAACGTTGCGAAAGATGATGAAAAATCATGAAAGATCAGGAAAGACGATGAAATATCGCTGAAGATCACAAACCATCCTAAACGATGACAAAAGATGATAGAAAATAATGAATGATCACAAAATATGATGAAAGATGATGAAGAATCATGAAATATCACTGAACATCCCAAAAGATGAAGAAAGATCACAAAACACAGCGAAAGATTACAAAAGACTGCGAAAACCTGCAAAAGATCAGGAAAGATGACAAAAGATGATGAAAGAACATGAAAACCTGTAAAAGATAGCGTAATATCTTGAAATATGATAAAATATCAAGAAAGACCCTGAGAAATCATAAAATATCGCAAAAGATGAAAAAATATGGTGAACGATGATGAAACATGATGAAATATCGCGAAAGATGAAGAAAGATCATGAAAGATCACAAAAGATTATGAAATATCATGAAGATTGCAAAATATCCTAAAATATCATGAATGATGATGAAATATCATGAGAGATGAGAAAAATTCATGAAAGACCGCAAAACATCCTAAAAGATGACGAAACATGACAAAAAATCACAAAAGATCGTGACAGACGTTGAACCATCCTAAGAGATCATGAAAGATAAAAAAAATTGTGAAAGATCGTAAATGATGATGAAAAATTTAAGAGAGATCACAAAAGAGAGTGAGAAATCGAAAAATATTGAAAAATATGAAAACAGATCATGAAAGGTGATGAAACATAATGAATCATAGTGAAAAATGATGAAAGATTTTGAAAGATTACGGAATATCACAAAATAGGATGAAATGTTGCATAAAATATTAAAATATCAGGAAAGATGACAAAAAAAAGATGAAAGATTGCGAAAGACCGCGAAACATCTTAAAAGATCATGAAATATGATGAACGATTGTGAAATATGATGAAATATTGAAAAAGTATACAAACATCCTAAAACATCATGAATATCACAAAAGACCGCGAAAAATGACGAAATATCGAAAAAAATCCTAAAATATCACGAAACATGATTTGATACGAACTTAAATAGTAATGCACCATAATACAAATATAATCAGAAATATAGATATGGAGCATAAATAAAACTTCATTTCATTAAAATCAAAGAACTGAAATATGCTTACATATGGAATGGAAATAAACAAGTTCGCGTGATGGTAGCTTTTGTCTGAGAAGATATTTTGTAGCTAAATGCCTCTGAACCATGTTACAATGAGGATCAATGGCCTTTTAATCATTAAGAAGAAATGAGAAACCCTAAACATAAAAAACCTAACCCTAGGAGATGAAGCGCCAAAAGCTTGTGGGCCCCGTTGGGGTAAGATGGAATGTCAACTTCCGAGGGTCATAACTTTGGCATATGATCTCCATTTTTCTTTCATAATAACTCATTTCGAAGATATCAAAGAGGAGGCTGAGAAAAAGCCCATAAATTTGTTTGGGAATTTTCCAGTCTTTCCGTTCAAAATGACCCTAGAAGTTTACGACTCGAAAAACTTCAAAAAATAGTAAGTTTAACTACAATTAAGGAAACTGAAAAGAAACAATGGTGGGGCTCCGAGTGGAATATGCGGGTGTCCATCAATATCCACCTGGATCATGATGAAACATTGAGAAACATGGCGAAAGATCGTGAAATATTGCAAAAAGTGATGAATGATGATGAAACATTGAAAAATATGATGAAACATTTAGACAGCCCATGAAAAATAAAAAAATATGAAACAACATGAATAAATATCATTAAAGATGTTAAATATTTCAAAGTATTGTGAAAGATCGCAAAACATCCTAAAATATGAATAAGTATCTTGGAAATTAATGAAGTGTCACGAAAGTTAACGAAAAATCACGAAATACCAAAAAAGATCATGAAAGATCGTGAAATATCACAAAAACATCCTAAAATATGATGAAATATGAGGAAACATGATGGAAAATCACGAAAGATGATGAAAAATCATAAAATACTGAAACAAATCATGAAAGATGAAGAAATATCACAAAAAATTGTGAAATGTCATGAAAGATGACGAAAAAATAACAAATACCACAAAACATTCTAAAATATGTGAAAAAAATTGTGAAATATAACAAAATAATGCAAAACATCCTATAATATCATGAAATATGATGAAACAGCACGAAGTATGACGAAAAATAATAAAAAAAGATCACGAAAGATCAAGAAAGATTGTAAAAAATGATGAAAGATTTTGAAAGATGATGAAACACCAAGAAATTCATCGAAACATCCAAAAATATGATGAAAGGTCGTGAAAGATGACAAAATGTCGAGAAAGATGATGAAAATTCAGGAAAGATCATGAAATACCATGAACGACCATAAAAAATTATGAAATATCACAAAACATTGTAAAAGATGACAAAATATGACAGAAAATCATGAAAGATCTCAAAATATGATGAATGATGATGCAAATTCACGAAATATCACCAAAATCCCCAAAATATAAAGAAATGTCACAAAACACTACAAAAAACCGTGAAAGATCACAAAAGACTCCAAAAGACCATGTAATATCACGAAAGATGACAAAAGATGATGAATGAATATGAAAGATTGTAAAAGATAGCGAAAGATCGTGAAAGATGATGAAATATCAAGAAAGACCATGAGAAATCCTAAAATATCACAAATGATGAAAAAATATTGCAAAAGATGATGAAACATGATGCAAGACCACGAAAGATGACGAAAGATCATGAAAGATCACGAATAATGATCAAATATAACGAAGAACGCATAAAATCCTAAAATATCACGAATGATGTTGAAATATCACGAAAGATGAAAAAATATCACAAAATGTGACAAAAATCATGAAATATCAAAACATCCTAAAAGATGACGAAAGATTTTGAAAGACACCGAGCAATCCCAAAAGATCACACAAGATGATGAAAAATTGCGAAAGATGATGAAAGATTGCAAAAGTCCGCGAAATATTCTAAAATATAATGAAAGATGAAAAAGTTTTATGAATTAATGCAAAACATCCGTAAAGATTACGAAAGATCATGAAAGATCGCAAAATGTCATAAAAGATGACGCATAATAACGAAAGATCGCAAAAGACAACGAAAGATAATGAAAAATCATGAAAGATCACAGAAGACCACAAAAGATCACGAAAGATGGGAAAGATCACAAAATATTGTGAAGGACCACGAAAGATCACGAAAGATGACAAAATATGATGAAATAACTTTAAAATCCTCCAAAGAAAACGAAAGATCCCAAAAGATGAAAAAGATTGCAAAAGATGATGAAAGATCGCGAAAGATGACGAAAAATCACTTAAGATGTAGACATATTGCAAAACATCCTAAAATATGATGCAATATCACAAAAGATAACGAAAGATGACAAAAAATCGTGAAATATTACAAAACACCCAAAAAGATTGCGAAAGATAATGAAATATTGCGAAAGATGATTAAATATTGCAAAAGACTGTGAAATTTTGTGCAACATCCTCTAAGATCATAAAAGATTAAAAAATATTGTGAAAGATGATGAAAGACTACAAAAAATCCTAAAATATCATGAAAGATGACACAAAATCATGAAAGGTCGTGAACGATCATGAAAGATGAAAAACACCCTAAAAAATGACGAAAGATGATAAAGTATCACAAAAGATTATGAAATTGTTGCGAAAAATACTGAGAGGGGGTGTGAATCAGTATTTAGAGCTTACTGAAAACTTTTACTTTTTCTTTACTAAATTCCATACGCGACTTCAATGAACCCAACTCACGTATACATGTGGATATCCTTAAGAAAAGTTGCGTATGACCAGATATCTTATTATGCATATAATTCTTTACTTAGATCAGTGCATCATTCATTCATCATATGTTTAGTAAGCAATAAGCATGTATAGTAAGAACAAAATAAATCATCACACATAAGCAACACACATGAGCACCAGGATTTAAGGTGGAAACCCAATTCAGGATAAAACCACCACTGTTGTCGTCTCTATCTTCAATATTTATTATAAAGAAAATTTCTTACAATCTTGTGTTGGCGCATACTCATACCAGCACGCAGGCACCCACCTGCAGAAGGCTGCAACCTTCTGTCATTCTCCAACTACTACTGGAAGGGAGCTCCAACCCCCTGATCTCATTTACCATCCACTTCTGGAAGGGAGCTACTACCCCTTGATCTCGTTTAGAAACAACCACTGGAAGGGAGCTACGATCCCCTCATTGAAGGTTCCAACACTCAACATTATCACGAACCACGTTTCATCAATTTTCACACTAGATCCAATAGCTTCCACACAACTCAACTTGTAGGCCTCTTTTCTTCAGATTTTCATATTGGACACACTCCACATATTTAAGCTCAAATAACATACATCAAATTGAAACTTAGAACCCCTTCAATTCATTCATCGAATCATCAATAAACCAAGCAACCACTGATCTTTAATCATAATTAACTAGCAACATAATTAGTATTCAAACAACCCAGATCTGTATGAAGACATCATTGACAGACAACAGTAATACAGCAAAATAGATCTAACATTTCTTTCTACACACTTTAGCAAAACCCTATATTCCATACGCGTTTTTGATGAAATGAACCCGCGTATATACGCGCTTTCACAGAGACAAACCTGCATATAGATCTGCAAACATTACAGAACTGTGCATCTCTTCAGAATAGTTCCATACGCGCTTTTGCTGAAACAAACCTGCGTATATACGGGCTTTTACAGAGACAAAATTGCGTATATATCTGCAACTATTTCAGGACTGCACAACTCTTCAGAATAAATAATCAGCTCAGATCTTACCCTTCACTTCAGCAAACATTCGTCAGATCACAGATCTAAACATTCCATAAATAGATATAGAAAATACATAGTCATTTTAGGTCTAGAGATCTTGATCCATCATTGTATTCATAGGTGCATTATTAATTCAGATCTATCAATAAAATATAACCCATTCCATGTAGATATACTTCAGAGTGAAGTATTCATTCAATACCGAGACACATGCACCATTTTGCACGATGATATTCTTCTCCTTATATAGATTTAGCCTTTACCAATACCATGAGTCAAAACCACACAATTGCTGATGGTATTCTTGGACAGAATCAAATAGACAATACATCGCTCAATACTATGGGCTAATACCATGGTAATGCCCCTTGGTATCATAATTTGAGAGTGCAAAAGGCATATGTGACTTTGCTTCTTCTTTCTCACGTGTATATGCAACCTCTCTTCATAAAAACTGCGTATATGCTAATTCTGGATGTATATGTGGGTTGCCTTCATAAAAGTAGCATATACATTGCATCCATATGCTGGTTTCCTTCATCAAACCTGCGTATTCATTGAGAAATAGTTCCTGTTTCATTTCTTTGGCACTTACTTGGATTCCTTTCTCTGTCACATCTGAACTGACCTGTAGAAACATCATTTTTACATATTTAACACATAGGTTACTTATCATAGGCAACTCATCAAGTATTTTTCCATCAGGGACAACTTCATCAAGTAGATTGCCATCAAGGACAACATATTTCATCATATTGCCAATAGAAACATCAAGAAATTCCGCGAAAAATCATAAAAGACCGTGAAAGATGAAAAAATATTGCGAAAGATGATGAAATATCTCGAAATATGATGAAATATCACAAAAGACCGCAAAACAACTTAAAACAGGATGAAAGATCTTGAAAGATGACGAAACTTCGCGCAAGAGGGAAAAAAATCACAAAAGATAAAATAAAATGACGAAAGATGATGAAAAATTATCAGAGATCACAAGAGACCACAATAGATCACGAAAGATGAAGAAAGATCACAAAATATTGCAAAGGATTGTGAAAGATCATCAAATATCATGGAAGATGACAATAGATCACGAAAGATGATGAAATATCGAGAAAGACTGCGAAAAATACTAAAAGATCACAAAAGATGAAAAAATGTTGTGAAAGATGATGAATGATTGTAAAATATGATGAAATAATGCAAAACATCCTAAAATATCACGAAAGATGATGAAATATCCCGAAAGATGACAAAATATCATGAAAATGACAAAAGGTTACAAAAGACCAAAAAAAATCCTAAAATATCACAAAAGATGACAAAATATTCTTAAAGATGACAAAAAATCATGAGAGATGACAAAAGGTCGTGAAATATTGCAAAACATCCTATAAGATGATGAAAGATATAAAAAAATGCAACGAAAAATCACAAAAGATCATGAAATACCACGAAATATGATGAAAGATTGCAAATGTCCATGAAACACCCAAAAATGTCATGAAACATTGTAAAAGACCACAAAAGATGACTAAAGACCACAAAACATCCTAAAATATCATGAAAGGTGATGAAACATCGTGAAAGATGACAAAAAATCACGAAAGATCACAAAATGTCCTAAAAAATGACGAAAGATAGTGAAAGATGATGAAACATCAAGAAAGTCCATAAAAACACTTAAAATATCACAAAATATGAAAAGATACAGTGAAATGAAGCAAAACATCCTAAAAGATTATGAAAGATCTTGAAAGATGACGAAACATTGTGAAAGATGATGAAAAATCATGAGAGATCACTAAAGACGATGAAAGATCGAGAAATATCACAAAACATCCTAAAAGAGGACGAAATATGATAGAAAATCATGAAAGATCACAAAATATGATGAAATATGATGAAGAATCATGAAATATCACCGAAAACCCCAAAAGATGAAGACAGATCACAAAACACCGCGAAAGACCCCAAAAGACTGCGAAAAACTACGCAAGATCACAAAATATGACATTCCATGAAAAAAAATTATGAAACAACATGAATAAAGATCATGAAAGATGTTAAATATTTCAAAGTATCATGAAAGATCGCAAAAAATCTTAAAAGATGAAGAAATATCTTGAAAATTAATGAAGTATCACGAAAGATAACGAAAAATCACGAAATACCGTGAAAGATCATGAAAGATCGTGAAATATCGCAAAACATCCTAAAATATCATGAAATATGACGAAAGATGATGGAAGATCATGAAATATGACGAAAGATGATGAAAAATCATAAAAAGCTGCAAAAAATCATGAAAGATGAAGAAAGATTACAAAAAATTGTGAAATATCATGAAAGATGACGAAAAAATAAGAAAGACCAAAAAACATCCTAAAATATTAAAAAAAAAACACAAAATATAACAAAATAACGCAAAACATCCTAAAATATCATGAAAGATGATGAAACAACGCGAAATATGACGAAAAATTAAAAAAAGACCACGAAAGATCAAGAAAGATCGTAAAAAATGATGAAAGATGACAAAATATTGTGAAAGATGATGAAACATCAAGAAAGTCATCTAAACATCCTAAAATATGATGAAATATCTTGAAAGATGACAAAATATCGCAAAAGATGATGAAAATTCAGGAAAGATCATGAAAGACCATGAAAGACCACGAAAAATCGCGAAAAATCACAAAACATTGTAAAAGATGACAAAATATGACAAATAATCATGAAAGATCTCAAAATATGATGAACGATGATGCAAATTCACGAAATATCACCAAAAGCCCCAAAAGATAAGGAAATATAACAAAACACTACGAAAAACCATGAAAGATCACCAAAGACTACAAAAGGCTGCGTAATATCACGAAAGATGACAAAAGATGATGAAATAATATGAAAGATTGTAAAATATAGCAAAAGATCGTGAAAGATGATGAAATATCAAGAAAGACCATGAGAAATCCTAAAATATTGCAAATGATGAAAAAATATTGCGAAGGATGATGAAACATGATGGAAGACCACGAAAGATTACGAAAGATCATGAAAGATCGTGAATAATGATCAAATATCACGAAGACCTCATAGAATCCTAAAATATCACGAATGATGATGCAATATCACGAAATATGAAAAAATATCATGAAATGTGACAAAAATTCATGAAATATCAAAACATCCTAAAAGATGAAGAAAGATTTTAAAAGACATTGAACCATCCCAAAAGATCACACAACATGAGGAAAAATCACAATAGATGATGAAAGATTGCAAAATTCCACGAAACATCCTAAAATATAATGAAAGATGACAAAGATTTATGAATTACTGCAAAATATCCTTAAAGATCACAAAAGATCATGAAATATCGCAAAACATCATAAAAGATGATGCATAAAAATGAAATATCGCAAAAAACAATGGAAGATAATGAAAAATCATGAAAGATCACGAAAGACCACAAAAAATCATGAAAGATGGGAAAATATCACAAAATAATGTGAAGGATCTCGAAATATCACGAAAGATGAAAAAATATGATGAAATAACTTGAAAATCTGTCAAAGATAACGAAAGCTCCCAAAAGATGAAAAAGATCGCAAAAGATGATGAAAGACCGCGAAAGATGACGAAATATCACTTAAGATGCAAACATATTGCAAAACATCCTAAAATATGATACAATATCACAAAAGATAACGAAAGATGACGAAAATTCGTGAAATATCGCAAAACACCCTAAAAGACTGCGAAAGATAATGAAATATTGCGAAAGATGATTAAATATTGCAAAAGATTGTGAAAGTTTGTGAAACATCCTCAAAGATCATAAAAGATTGAATTTTTTTTGAAAGATGATGAAAGACAACAAAACATCCTAAAATATCATGAAAGTTGACGAAAAGTCACGAAAGGTCGCGAAAGATCATGAAAGATGTAGAACATCCTAAAAAATGATGAAAGATGATAAACGATCACAAAAGATTATGAAACATCAAGAAATTCCGCAAAAAATCCTAAAGGACCATGAAAGATGAAAAAATATTGCGAAAGATGATGAAATATCGCAAAAGACCGTAAAACATCTTAAAATAAGATGAAATATCTTGAAAGATGACGAAACATCACACAAGAGGACAAAAAATCACAAAAAAATGACGAAAGATGATGAAAATTTATCAGAGATCACAAGAGACAACAATAGATCACGAAGATGAAGAAAGATCACAAAATATTGCAAAGGACTGTGAAATATCATCAAATATCATGGGAGATGAAAAAATATCACGAAAGATGATGAAAGATCAAGAAAGACTGCAAAAAATACTAAAATATTGCAAAAGATGAAAACATGTTGTGAAAGATGATGAAAGATTGTGAAATGTGACGAAATACTGCAAAATATCCTAACATATCATGAAAGATGATGAAAGATCCCGAAAGATGACAAAAGATCACGAAAACGACAAAAGGTTACGGAAGACCAAAAAACATCCTAAGATATCATAAAAGATGACAAAAGATCCTGAAAGATGACAAAAAATCATAAGAGATGACAAAAGGTCGTGAAATACTGCAAAACATCCTAAAAGATGATAAAAGATAAAAAGAAATACGATGAAAAATCACAAAAGATCGTGAAATACCACGAAAGATGATGAAAGATTGCAAAAGTTCATCAAACACCCAAAAATATCACGAAAGATCGTAAAAGAACACGAAAGATGACTAAAGACCACAAAACATCGTAAAACATCATGAAAGATGATGAAACATCGTGAAAGATGACAAAAAATCACTAAAGATCGTAAAATATCCTAAAAATGATGAAATATAGTGAAAGATGATTAAACATCAAGAAAGTCCATCAAAACTCTTAAAATATCGCAAAAGATGAAAAAATATCATGAAATACTGCAAAAACATCCTAAAAGATGATGAAAGATCTTGAAACATGATGAAACATTGTGAAAGATGATGAAAAATCATGAGAGATCATGAAAGACGATGAAACATAGTGAAAGATGACGAAAGATCCTGAAAGATGACGAAAGATGATAGAAAATCATGAAAGATCACAAAATATGATCAAAGATGATGAAGAATCACGAAATATCATCAAAAGCCCCAAAAGATGAAGACAGATCACAAAACACCCTGAAAGAGCCCAAAAGACTGCGAAAAGCCGCGCAAGATGACAAAAATGATGAAAGAACATGAAAGACTGTAAAATATAGTGAAATATCATGAAATATGATGAAATATCAAGAAAGACCCTGAGAAATCCTAAAATATCTCAAAAGATGGAAAAAAATATTGCGAACGATGATGAAAGATGATGAAATATTGCGAAATATGACAAAAGATCATGAAAGACTGAGAAAGATGATGAAATATCACAAAGACCGCAACAAATCCTAAAATATCACGAGAGATGACAAAAAGTCATGAAAGACCGCAAAACATCCTCAAAGATGACGAAAGATGAAAAATGACGAAAGATTGTGAAAGATGTAGACCAATCCTAAAATATCACGAAAGTTGAAAAGAGGCCATGAATGATCGCAAATGATGACAAAAACTTAAGAAATTTCATGAAAGAGCGCAAGAAATCCTAAAATATTGAAAAAGATGAAAATAGATCATGAATGGTGATAAAACATGATGAATCATCATGAAAAATGACGAAATATTGCAAAAGATTACGAAATATCACAAAATATGACAAAAAAGGTTACATAAAATCTTAAAATAGTACGAAAGATGGCAAAAAATGATGAAAGATCTCGAAAGACTGCGAAACAGCCTAAAAGATCGCAAAATATGATGAATGTTTGTGAAAGAGGATGAAATATTGAAAAAGTATACAAACATCCTAAAACATCATGAATATCGCAAAAGACCGCGAAAGATGACGAAATATAGGAAAACATCCTAAAATATCACGAAATATGATGTGATGCGAACTTAAACAAGAACACAACATAATACAGATATAATCGAAAATATAGAGATGGAGCAGAAATAGCACTTCATTTCATTAATATCAAAGAACTAAAATATGCTTACATATAGAATGGAAACAAACTAGGTCGGGTGATGGTAGCTTTTCTCTGAGAAGGGATGTTGTAGCTACATGCCTCTGAACAGTGTTACAATGAGGATCGATGGCATTTTTATCATTGAGAAACAATGAGAAACCCTAAACATAAAAAACCTAACCCTAGGAGATGAAGCGCCAAAAGCTTGTGGGCCCATTGGGGTAAGTTGGAACTTCAACTTCCGAGGGTTGTAACTTTGGAATACGATCTCCATTTGGCTATCATAATAAATCGTTTCGAATATCTCGAAGAGGAGGCCGAGAACAAAACCATAAATTTGTTTGGGAATTTTTTGGTCTTTCTGTTTTCCCTAAAAACATGTATTAGTTTGTCAAAACGACCCTATAAGTTTAGGACTTGAAAAACTTCAAAAAATAGTAAGTTGTAATACAATTAAGGAAACTGAAAAGAAACAATGTTGGGGGTCCAAGTGGAATATGAGGGTGTCCATCAATATCTACCTGGATCATGATGAAACATTTAGAAAGATGACGAAAGATCACAAGATATTGCAAAAAGTGATTAATTATGATGAAAGATTGAAAAAGATGATGAAACATTTAGATAGTCCATGAAAAAGAAAAAAATATGAAACAAAATGAATAAAGATCATGAAAGATGTTAAATATTTCAAAGTATCACGAAAGATCACAAAACATCCTAAAAGATGAAGAAATATCTTGAAAATTAATGAAGTGTCACGAAAGATAACAAAAAATCATTAAATACCATGAAAGATCGTGAATGATTGTGAAAAATCACAAATAATCCTAAAATATGATGAAATATGACGAAAGATGATGTAAAATCACGAAAGATGATGAAAGATGATGAAAAATCATGAAAGACTGCAAAAAATCATAAACGATGAAGAAAGATCACAAAAAATTGTGAAATATCATGAAAGATGACGAAAAAATAACAAAGACCACAAAAAAATCCTAAAATAAAAGAAAAAATATCGCGAAATATAACAAAATAATGCAAAATATCCAAAAATATCACGAAAGATGATGAAACAGCGCGAAATATGACGAAAAATTAAAAAAAGACCACGAAAGATCAAGAAAGATCGTAAAGAAATGATGAAAGATGACGAAAGATTGTGAAAGATGATGAAACATCAAGAAAGTCATCTAAACATCCTAA
Source organism: Pinus albicaulis (assembly GCA_034641835.2). NCBI lineage: Eukaryota > Viridiplantae > Streptophyta > Pinopsida > Pinales > Pinaceae > Pinus > Pinus albicaulis. The sequence continues at coordinate 42,922 of JAXQQM020092303.1, read as the reverse complement.
AATATGATGAAAGATCTTGAAAGATGAAAAAATATCGCAAAAGATGATGAAAATTCAAGAAAGATCATGAAAGACCATGAACGACCACGAAAAATCGCAAAAAACCACAAAACATTGTAAAAGATGACAAAATATGAGCAAAAATCATGAAAGATCTCAAAATATGATGAATGATGATGCAAATTCACGAAATATCACCAAAAGCCCCAAAAGATAAGGAAATATCACAAAACACTACGAAAAACCGTGAAAGATCACAAAAGACCGCGTAATATCACGAAAGATGACAAAAGATGATGAAAGAATATGAAAGATTGTAAAAGATAACGAAAGATCGTGAAAGATGATGAAATATCAAGAAAGACCATGAGAAATCCTAAAAGATCGCAAATGATGAAAAAATATTGCGAAGGATGATGAAACATGATGGAAGACAGTGAAAGATGACGAAAGATCATGAAAGATTGCGAATAATGATCAAATATCACGAAGACTGCCTAGAATCCTAAAATATCACGAATGATGATGAAATATCACGAAAGATGAAAATATATCACGAAATGTGACAAAAATTCATGAAATATCAAAACATCCTAAAAGATGATGAAAGATTTTAAAAGATAGCGAACCATCCCAAAAGATCACACAAGATGAGAAAAATTCGCAATAGATGATGAAAGATTGCAAAAGTCCACGAAACATCCTAAAATATAGCGAAAGATGACAAATATTTATGAATTAGTTAGTGCAAAATATCCTTAAAGATTACGAAAGATCATGAAATATCGCAAAACGTCATAAAAGATGACGCATATAAATGAAAGATCGCAAAAGACAACGGAAGATAATGAAAAATCATGAAATATCACGGAAGACCACAAAAGATCACGAAAGATGGGAAAAGATCACAAAATATTGTGAAGGACCACGAAATATCACGAAAGATGAAAAAATATGATGAAATAACTTGAAAATCTGCCAAAGATAATGAAAGCTCCGAAAAGATGAAAAAAATCGTAAAAGATGATGAAAGATCGCGAAAGATGACGAAATATCACTTAAGATGCAGACATATTGCAAAACATCCTAAAATATGATACAATATCACAAAAGGTAACGAAAGATGATGAAAAATCGTGAAATATCGCAGAACACCCTAAAAGATTGCGAAAGATAATGAAATATTGCGAAAGATGATTAAATATTGCAAAAGATTGTGAAAGTTTGTGAAACATCCCCAAAGATCATAAAAGATTAAAAATTATTGTGGAAGATGATGAAAGACTACAAACCATCCTAAAATATCGTGAAAGATGATGAAAAATCATGAAAGGTCGCAAAAGATCATGAAATATGCAGAACATCCTAAAAAATGATGAAAGATGATAAAGGAGCACAAAAGATTACGAAACATCAACAAATTTCGCAAAAAAATCCTAAAAGACCGCGAAAGATGAAAAAATATTGCGGAAGATGATGAAATATCGTGAAAGATGATGAAATATCGCAAAAGACCGCAAAACATCTTAAAAGAGGATGAAAGATCTTGAAAGATGACGAAACATCGCGCAAGAGGACAAAATTTCACAAAAAATCACAAAAAATGATGAAATATGATGAAAATTTATCAGAGATCACAAGAGACCACAATAGATCACGAAAGATAAAGAATGATCACAAAATATTGCAAAAGGCTGTGAAAGAGCATCAAATATCATGGAAGATGACAAAAGATCACGAAAGATGATGAAAGATGAAGAAAGTGTTGGGAAAAACACTGAGAGGGAGGGGGGGGGGGTTAATCAGTGTTTATAACTCACTTATAAATTTTAATTTTTCCTTACTGATTTCTATACGTGACTTTAATGAACCCAACTAGCGTATACACGTGAATATCTTTAAGCAAACTTGCGTATGACCATAGATCTTATTATGCAGATAATTCTTTACTTAAAGTAGTGCATCATTCATTCATCAGATGTTTAGTAAGCAGTAAAGATGTGCAGTAAGAACATAATAAATCATCACACATAAGAAATACACATGAACACCAGGATTTTAAGGTGGAAACCCAATTCGGGAGAAAACCATCACTGCTGTCATCTTTGTCTTCAATATTTATTATATGGAAAAATGCTTACAATATTGTATCTATGCATACTCATATCAGTACGCAGGCATCTACCTATAGAAGGCTGCAACCTTGTCTCGCTCTCCAACTTCTATTGGAAGGGAGCTCCAACCCCCAGATCTCGTTTACCAGCCACTACTGCAAATGAGCTTCAACCCCCTGATCAAAACACCAGCTTATACTGGCAAGAAGATTCTACTTCCACATTGAAGGCTTGTACCCAAGACCCACTATAGACCACGTTTCATAAATTCTCACACTTGATCCCACAACTTCAACACAACTCATCATAAAGATCATCAATAATAAACTTAACCCAAACTTCAATCAGAATAGTGAGATCACTGTAACCATAACACAGTAATAAACCAATATTTCAGAATCAATATGCAGAATCAATCTCAACCTTGATCATTCATTATCTTAAAATACATATGCTACTTCACTTTACTGATTCCGCGTGTATACGCACTTTCCTTCACATCAACCAGCGTATAGATCTGAGAATATTGAATTTACAGAATATGACCAATCTTAGAACCAGATCTGAGGCTTTCAGTCAGATATCTTTTCAGTATTATAGAACGCTTAATCAGTCAGTGATCATTAAACAAATTTACTCACTCATTGATCAGATTTGTATATATTCAACTTAGCAGCATATACAGTATTCAAGCAACCCAGATCTACATGAATAATTCATCCACAGATAGCAGAAATACATCATCATTAAACAAATAACCTCTTGAGAAAGCTTCAGAAAACCTTGACTTCCATACGAGCTTTATCTGAGACAAAGCCGCATGTATACGCGCTTTCACTGTGACGAACTAGCGTATATATTTGTAATTGTTATTACTGCAGAAAGATGCAGATCTATAAACTTACCCATATTTCTTTACTCCAGTTCAGCAAACATTTGCCAGTTCAGTGATTCAAATATCTTATAAATAGATCATGCAAGTACATAGTCATTTCAGGTCTAGAGATCCTGATCCATCATTGTATCTAGGGGTGCATCATAGATTCATGATTTACCAATAAAACAAAGTTCATCCCATGCAAATATACTTCAGAGAGAAGTGTTTAGTAACAACCCTTACACATGCACACCCTTGCCCTATGACCGTCTTCTCCTTATATAGATTTAGCCTTTACCAATACCATGAAACCACACAATTGCCGATGGTATTCTTGGACGGAATCAAATATATGACACAATGCTCAATACTGTGGGTTAATACCATGATAATGCCCCATGGTATAATAATTTTAGAAGGCAACAGGCATACACGACTTTTCTTCTTTGTACTCGTGTGTATACGTGACTTATGTTCATAATAATTGTGAATATACTAATTCTGGATGTATACGCAGGTTGCATGTATACCAAGTAGTGTATGTACGCAGGTTGCCTTCATCAAACCTGTGTATACATTGTTGCATATTATATTTATCATTTCGTTGATCCTAACTAGATTGCCTTTCTCTGTCACTTCTGAACTGACCTGTAGATACATCATTTTTACATATTTAACAAATAAGTTTCTTATCAAAAGGCAACTCATCAAGTAGGTTTCCATCAAGGAAAACATATTGCATCATATTACCAAAAATATCCCCCTTTGGACTTGATGGCAACCATGATGGTGTCTGATCACCATAATAGATAGATACATTCATAATAACCATTATTCAAACACCAATATACTATCCCCATTTGACATCAAGGGAAAAGGGCGGATCAATACCAAAACAAGGTTTCTCTTCCCTTGTAGAAATAAGAGCTCTATAGATCTGATGTGCACTGAATTTACCATGGTCCCCACAAAGTTCATACTGAATCTTTAGACACATTTTTCAATGAAGTACATGACTCTATAACTCAATCGAGTATGACCTTTCCTTACTTACATCAATGATCCAACCAAACGGAATTACATATTTGACTCAACTTCCCAACCAAGGGGGTTTACAAATTGAAAAAGTCCTTACGTGAATGGATATAACAATTTTACATCATAGGTCTCAACATGAACTTTTCATCAAATTATAGATATGACTTTTTATAACCAAGACCAAAGAATCTCAAACAAGAGATCATAACACAACAACCAATCAAAATTCTAACAATGCACCCTTTTCAATCAAGGCAGGTGCTCCCCCTAAACTTGTGCACCCTGAACACCTTTCAAAAACCAATTCATCAAAACATCTTCATCAAGGAGATAAATATCAAAGAAAGGTACAGTAAGATGAATACTGGAAAAATAACAGATATTTACCCAACAACACCACAGATTGTTCTGAAAATTGAGCCAGAGAAATTCTGTCAGCAAAAACCATACGCAGTTTTATGCACAGAAACTCGTGTATATACGACGATTCTCTTTTATGAAACCATCATACCGAATTTAATCTTTTAAAATTAAGCAGATTTGATAAGAGAGGCAGAGACAAATCCCATCTTCTGTCTGAGATATTTGAATGCTTCCCTGGGAAGAGGTTTAGTAAATATATCTGAAACTTGTTATTTGGAGGGAACATACTCCAATTTAACCTTTTGTTCAAGCACTTGTTCACATAGGAAGTGATACTTGATAGGAATGTGCTTGGTCTTGGAATTCATAATAGGATTTTTTCGATATACTAATGGAGATGGGAGGTGAACATTTGATTTGAATATATTGTAATGTTTGCATCATCCAAAGAAGTTGTGTGCAACATGATGCAGGAGCCACATATTGTGCTTCCAATGTAGGTAAGGCAATAGAACTTTTTCTCTTGCTGAACCAAGGTACTAATCGGGGCCCCATATATAATGTACCACCATTAGTGCTTTTTCGATCATCAACATTTCCAGCCCAATCTGCATCTGTGTAAGCATGAAGAGTGATATCAACGTTCTTTGGATACCATAGACCAAAATCTTGAGCCCCTTGTAGATATTTGAATATTATTTTTACAGCCTGAAGGTGAGACTCTTTTGGGTTAGCTTGGAATCGCCCAACAATCCCAGCTGCATGCATAATTTCTCGTCTTGTCCCAGTTAGATAAAGCAGGCTTCCAATCATGTATCTATACTCTAGTTGATTCACTATGGGAGAATCATCATGAGAACTGAGGTTACATCCAGATACCATTGGAGTACTCACAGGTTTGCAGTCTTCCATCCCATACTTCTTCAAAATTTTCTTGAGATATTTTTCTTGTGATAGAAATATGCCATCTGTTTCTTGTTGCACTTGTAAGGCAAGAAAATATGTTAGTTCCCCAAGTAAAGACATTTCAAATTATTGTTGCATAACAGAAGCAAATTTATGACTCGTGGACTCCTCATTACTTCCAAAAATGATGTCATCAACATACACAACAATAATCAATAGTTTATCATTCTCTATTTTTGTGTATAAGTTATTGTCAGCATATCCCTTTGTGAAACCTTGTTGTTGAAGATATTTTTCAAGATGATAGTACCATGCCTGGGGAACCTATTTGAGACCATATAAATCCTTTTCAAGTTTGCAAACAAGTTGTTCATCATTTCCCAGAATGAATCCTTCTGGTTGTTCTATATAAACTTCTTCTTCTAAATCACCATTGAGGAAAGCAGATTTTACATCCATTTGATAAAATTTGAATTGTTGAAAACTTGAAAAATAAAGAAACATTCTTATGGCTTCAAGTCTAGTTACAGGAGAAAATGTTTCTTAAAATTCTATACCTTCTTGTTGAGCATACCCTTTACAAACAAGTCTAGCTTTTTTTCTAATAACATCTCCATTTTCATTTAACTTGGTTTTGAATATCCATTTTGTTCCAATAACATTTTTTTCATGAGGTCTTGGAACCAATTCCCAAGTTTGATTCTTTTCAATCTGATTAAGTTATTCATTCATGGCTTGAATCCAACATTCATTTTTACTAGCTTGATTTACATTCCGCGGTTCAATACTAGATAAAAATTCCAGATAGCTAGGGGATCCTACAAGAGTTCTTCTTGTTTGGACACCTGATCCCTTTTCTCCCATAATTTGAGATTCTGGATGATTCTTTTGAACATACCTAGATGGAGCCTTTTCAGATATATCTTCTTCTGGCACTTCATTGGGTTCTCCTTCTATATTGTTGACGCAGTAGCAGTAGTGGAGTTACAAGAACACTTCCAATGGATCTCCGATAAGCAATATAATACTAATAAAAGCTTTTTTGTCGATCTCAGAATCAAAACTCTTAATAATTTAAAGAGATTTCTATTCTATTTATAACTGAAAAAACGCAGATCCGATATATCCTTTTATAATGCTTTCAAAACAGTGTTGAACACTGTTTACCAACAGATTATATATATTTCCACTTCCCCAGACCCGGTTGATCTGACAATTAAATCACTTCGCAAATCGGAGATTTCAATATGCTACCAAGTTGACATCCACCCGCTCCGACGCGATGTCACTACACTTTCACATCTCTAATGCGCTCCAACTTCAATCTGCACTGATATAATATCAATCGGCGGTTTCGAGTCGCTATTGGTATTCACTACAAGTATTGACCACTTCTATAACTCCGATGCAATACTATCGGAAGTCACAAGTCGCCATATTATTTAATTCCAAAACTATTGACAATTACCATAGTGCCGATGTGATATGATTCAATTCAATTCGCTATCGCAACCAACACTGTGCTATCATTTATGTCGTTTTACAATTGTTTCGATGCGAGATTCTAGACCCGATGCAATTCCAAACCAGTCTATAAAACTTCGCATCCGGTTCATTGATATATGATATGATATGCGATGTTCATGGACTGATAACACATACAATCAACCCTTATATTATTCCAGATCCACTTCATAGGTTCTATTACATGCCTTTTTTATCAAGCCAATAATTTGTATTAAAGACTTTCCGCGCACAGTCTCATCTAATAACCAATTTACATTTACACAGAACTTCATACAAATTAGATTAACACCACACAGAACCGCAATTATTTCAATCCATTACACAGACCAATAAGGTTCAAGCCTCCAAAATTTGTCATTCGACTATGCACAAACCACAACTGCATTTATAATATTCAAAAAGAAAACGAAACAGAGTCTCACCTTTGCCTGGTCATACAAAGAATGATCTCTGTTTTTTTTTAAAACATAGTCCTCCTACCAATCTGGGCTCTAGAAACTACCTCTCCCACTCTATTCGCTCATTACAATTTTCTCTATTTATTATCCACTAACAGCAATCTCCTATTTTTTATAGATCAAATAGAAATCTACTATTTCATAGCTTCTCAACCACATCTATACAAACAAATCTTATCACTAATCTAAAATAAGACAATTTCACACTTATTTCAATAAAAAACTATTTGAGAAGTCTATCCTCCTTAGTAAAACCGAATTCGACCAAACAATCAATAAATTTCACTGTGTTTAGCCACAACATGTGGACAAATCTCCACATTGCTGGCTAATTCCGATGCTCTTGCATCAGACTCCCGGGGAAGAAAAAAATTGTCCTTCATATTTTCTGGGTTTATTCCATATCTCTGTAATTCAGCTACTGTCAACCAACTGGAGTCTTCCATTGGTTGCTCTTTCCACTTGACCAGATATTGGAAATATGCCTGCCCTCGAGTTTTCTTGAACATTCTTTGATCTAAGATAGCTTCCACTTCCTTCTTGGATGCTTTTGGTACCTGTTCCTCCCAGTCTACAGGTTGAACTTCATCAGCTATAATTTCATTCTGCAATTCGGTTTCTGCTTCTCTGAATGGATATAAGTCTGCAACATTAAAAATGGGGGATATTCCGATACCTTCCGGCAACTCAATCTCATTTGCATTGGCTGAAAATTTTCTTTTGATCTTACAAGGTCCTATCTTCTTCAGTTTTATTTTTTTATAAGCCTTTGTAGGGAATATCTCTTTCCTCAAATGTGCCATGACTAAATCTCCCACTTGAAACTCTTTCTCTCTTCTTTTTAGATCTGCTCTTTGCTTGTATCTTCTGCTGCTTTCCTGCAATTTACCTTTAACTTCTTCCTGTAGCTTCTGCATTTGTTCAACAAAATCTTCAGCAATTGCACTTCTGGCTTTTTTTTTTCCCAAGTCTCTAAGCTCATATACTCCTCTCGTATGCATTCCAAAGAAAATATGAAATGGACTCATTCCAGTGCTTCAGTTTGGTGTATCATTGTAAGCGAATTCAGCTTGAGGTAATGCAAAATCCCACTGTTTGGGATTATGATGTACCAAACTTCTTAATATATTTCCCAAGCTCCTGTTCACTACTTCAGTTTTTCCATCTGTCTGAGGATGGTATGCTGAACTAAAACTGAGTTTAGTCCCCAGTTTCTTCCAAAGTGTTCTCCAGAAATGCCCTACAAATTTAGTATCTCGATCTGATATAATGCTTACAGGTAAACCATGCAATCTTACAATCTCTGAAAAGAATAAATTTGCTATGTAGGTTGCATCATGAGTCTTCTTACAAGCAATAAAATGGGCCATTTTAGAAAATCTGTCTACTGCAACATAAATAGAATCATTTCCTCTCTGAGTTTTTGGTAAACCCAGAACAAAGTCCATACTCACTGCATCCCATGGTCGATCTGGTATGGGAAATGGTTGATATAGACCTGCGTTCTGACTCCTCCCTTTGGCATATTGACATACCCTGCATTTCTCAACAAACTTTTAATATTAGTTTGCATTTTAGGCCAATAATAAAAAGCATTCACCTGAGCGAAGGTTTTATCTTGTCCAAAATGACCAGATAACCCTCCACTATGCTTCTCCTTAATTATGTTCTCTCTCATGGAACATTTAGGAATACATAATTTGTTGCTTTTAAATAATAGGCCTCCTTGAATAAGGTAGTCCATCCATTGACTTCTGTTATGGCTCACCAGATTCTGAACTGTTGTGTAGATGTCTTTAAAATCCTCATCATCCTTGTACATTTCTATCATTTCATCAAAACCTACAACACCCACTTTAAACTCTTGCAAAAGAAAACTTACCCTGCTCAATGCATCTGCTACTTTATTAGACTTACCACTTTTATGCTTTATTACAAAAGTGAAACTTTGCAGAAATTCCACCCATTTGGCATGCTTCTGATTTAGCTTTGGCTGATTATTAATAAACTGCAAAGCATGATTGTTTGAATATAAAATGAATTCCTTTGGCAAAAAGTAATGCCTCCACTTTTTCAATGCCTGCACAATAGCGTAAAATTCTTTGTCATAGGAAGAATATTTTTTTTTCACATCATTTAACTTCTCGCTGAAATATGCTATCGGCTTTTGCTCTTGGCTTAGTACTGCACCAACTGCTTCTCCACTTGCATCGGTTTCCACTTGAAATACTTTCTCGAAATTTGGCAATGCTAGAATTGGCTTTTCTGTTATCTTCTTTTTTCAGCAGATTAAAATTCTTATCAGTTGCCTCTGTCCATCGAAATGGCTGATTGACCTCCCTGATGGTTTCAAGGATTGGTGCACAAATTTGACTAAACCCCTTTATAAATTTTCGGTAAAAGCTAGCAAGTCCATGGAAACTTCTTACCTCAAATACACTCCTGGGAGTAGGCCAGTTTCTGATTGCTTGTACCTTCTCTAGATCCATTTTTAAACCTTCTTTGGAAATCACAAATCCCAAGTATACCAGCTCCTCTTTCATGAAATTACATTTCTTCAAATTGATTAGTAGTTTTTCTTTCTGTAGAGTTTTCAAGACTAACTTCAAGTGTTCCAAATGCTCCTCTTTACTTTTGCTAAAAACCAGAATATCATCAAGGTAAACAACAACAAATTTACCTGTATATTCTTTCAAGACCTCGTTCATTAGTCTCATGAATGTGCTGGGCGCATTAGTAAGCCCAAAAGGCATCACTAACCACTCATACAGTCCACTGTTGGTTTTGAAAGCTGTTTTCCATTCATCGTCTTCCCGAATTCTGATATGATGATACCCGCTTTTCAGATCTATCTTAGTAAAGTACCTGGATCCACTTAAATAGTCCATTAAATCATCCATTCTGAGCAAAGGAAATCTATACCTGACTGTTATCTTGTTGATAGCTCTGGAATCGGTGCACATGCGCCATTCTCCTCCCTTCTTCGGACTAAGTACCGTTGGCACAGCACACGGGCTTAGACTTTCTCGAATCAGCCCCTTGTTCATCAGCTCCTGCACTTGCCTTGCAATCTCTGCATTTTCCTGGGGAGTTAGTTTATACGCAGTTTTATTAGGTAGACTTGCTCCTGTTATTAAATCGATATGGTGACTCACACTTCTCATCGGTGGTAATTCATTTGGTAATTCATCCACAATGATGTCCATGTAATTATTTAACACAACTTGAATTTCTTCAGGAAAATCATTTAAATTTGTGGAGGTTAAGATTACCTTTGGCCTCCCCACAATAGCGAAATGCAGCTCCTCGCTTTTGTCGACCTCCTGTAGCAGTTCTTTGCCACTTATCAACATAATATTATTCTCAGGCAGTTATTTTTCAACATCATTATTCACTGGTAGCAACATATGTTTAATTCCATCCTTCTCTATGGTGTATGTATTCCTTCTCCCGTCATGAATCGCCTTCTGGTCAAATTGCCATGGTCTCCCCAATAACACATGCCATACATCCATGGGAATTATGTCACATAAGATCACGTCTTTGTATGTGCCGATCTGCATTTCCACATTACACTGCTCTGTCACGATAACTTTATGACCCTTCTGAAGCCAAAATACTTTGTAAGGTGCAGGATGCGATGTCCTTGTTAACCCGAGCTTTTCCACCATCTCTGTGGACACAAGATTTTTAGTACTTCCGCTATCAATTATAACCTTACAGCACTTACCCTTTGATTTGCATGTAGTTCTAAACAAATTCTTCCTTTGCGCAGGTTCTATAGTCTCTTTTTCTGATCTAAGCAAAGTTCTTCTGAGCAGCAATGATTCACCTTCTTCAGGTGGTTCCTCTTTCTCCACAAGTCGAGGTGGTTCTGGCTCTGCCTCAGCCACATTTTCACCCCTCTGGCTTGCTATTTTGTTATGAGGATAGTCCCTCGACATGTGTCCCCATTCTCCACAAGCATAACATCTAACATATCTTCCAAGCCCTCTTCCTCTAGGCACGAATATTCCTCTACTAGATTCACCTATCTGTGGTGATTTGCCACTTGAACTTCCTGCTTCATGCTGATGTTGTGTTCCTCTGGATCTGACAGCTCCTCTACCTCTTGCTGAGCTTTTCCCTCTGTTCCTTTGACTCTATCTCCTCAGTATTTTATCCTCTGCTTCCAAACTTGCTTGATAGGCATCCTCAACAGTTTTCAGACTTAACAGGCTAATCTCATCTTGTATTTCATACCTTATCCCATTAACATATCTAGCTATTTTCTCCAAATCATCTTCTACATGCCCTGTTCTGATACTCAATCTATAAAATTCTTCTGTGTACTCCTTAACAGACATTCCTTTCTGCTTCAGATTTTGCATTTGCTTAAAAAGATTCAAACGATAGTATTTAGGCAAAAACTTGGCTTTCAGTTTACTTACCATTTTATCCCACTGCTTAATCTTAGATTTCCCTTTCCTCGTTCTTGATGTCTGTACCTCGTCCCACCAGATGGCTGCATGACCTTTTAATCTAGTGACTGCAAACTTTACCTTCTTATTCTCCTCAACCTCTTCATAATAAAAGTACTAATCTATGGATCTGATCCAATCCATAAGCTCCTCGGCATTCAGACTCTGTTCATATATAGGAATCTCCATTTTGGGTTTGCTTCCAACCTTTGCCAGCATCTTGATAAATTTGACGTTTTCGTTCTCTTCTTCTACTTCCACATCTGCATGAGATTCTTCTGAAGAACTTTCAGCTCCATCATCAGGCACTCTTCTCTGGGCTGTCTCCATTGTCTCCATTCGTGCACGCAAGTTCCGCACTTCTTCCAGTAGAACTGCATTTGGTTCTGGTCTCCCTTGACCAATTCCCCTTCTCGGTGGAATCTTCGCTGCAAATACTCCTTTCTTCGGCTCCGATACCAAAATTGACGCAGCAGCAGTAGTGGAGTTACAATAATGCTCCCAATGGATCTCTGATAAGCAATATAATACCAATAAAAGCTTTTTTGTCGATCTCATTATCGAAACTCTTAATAATTTAAAGAGATTTCTGTTCTCTTTATAATTGAAAAAACGAAGATCCGATATATCCTTTTATAATGCTTTCAAAACAGTGTAGAACACTGTTTACCAACAGATTATATATATTTCCGCTTCCCTAGATCTGGTTGATCTGACAATTAAATCACTTCACAAATCGGAGATTTCAATATGCTACCAAGTTGACATCCACCCGCTTCGACGCGATGTCACTACACTTTCGCATCTCTAATGTGCTCCAACTTCAATCTGCACTGATATAATATCAATCGGCGGTTTCGAGTCGCTATTGGTATTCACTACAAGTATTGACCACTTCTATAACTCCGATGCGATACTATCGGAAGTCACAAGTCGCCATATTCTTTAATGCCAAAACTATTGACAATTACCACAGTGCTGATGCGATATGATTCAATTCAATTCACTATCACAACCAACACTGTGCTATCATTTATGTCATTTTACAATTGTTCCGATGCGAGATTCCGGACCCAATGCAATTCCAAACCAGTCTATAAAACTTCGCATCCGGTTCATTGATATATGATATGATATGCGATGTTCATGGACTGATAACACATACAATCAACCCTTATATTATTCCAGATCCGCTTCATAGGTTCTATTACATGCCTTTTTTTATCAAGCCAATAATTTGTATTAAATACTTTCCGCGCACAGTCTCATCTAATAACCAATTTACATTTACACAGAACTTCATACAAACTAAATTAACGCCACACAGAACCGCAATTATTTCAATCCATTACACAGACCAATAAGGGTCAAGCCTACAAAATTTGTCATTCAACTATGCAAAAACCACAACTGCATTTATAATATTCAAAAAGAAAACGAAACAGAGTCTCGCCTTTGCCTGGTCATACAAAGAATGATCTCTGCTTTTTTTTTAAACACAGTCCTCCTATCAATCTGGGCTCTCGAAACTACCTCTCCCACTCTATTCGCTCATTACAATTTTCTCTATTTATTATCCACTAACAACAATCTCCTATTTTTTATAGATCAAATAGAAATATGCTATTTCATAGCTTCTCAACCACATCTATACAAACAAATCTTATCACTAATCTAAAATAAGACAATTTCACACTTATTTCAATAAAAAACTATTTGAGAAGTCTATCCTCCTTAGTAAAACCGAATTCAACCAAACAGTCAATAAATTTCACTGTGTTTAGCCACAACATGTGGACAAATCTCCACATTATTGGCTAATTCTGATGCTCCTGCATCAATTGTTTCTATTTGATGAGGGAAAATATGCATCATCATCATCTTCATTTGTTATTTTAATTTCCCTTTTAGGAGCTGTGAGAGACTCATCAATTACAACATCAATACATTCAACAGTCTTCCGAAGTCTTTTATTGTAATATTTATATGCTTTACTTCTAGAAGAGTAACCAAGAAATCTTCCTTCATCTGCTCTAGGTTCAAACTTACCAAGTTTTTCATCATTGTTCTTGATAAAACATTTTCTTCCAAAAACTCTAAAATGCTTTACAGTGGGAAGATTACCATACCATGGTTTCATAAGGAGTTTTATCACTGTTCACACGAACATGAGCCTTGTTAAGAATATTGATTGCAGTATGTGTTTCTTCTCCCCAAAATGTATCGGGAGTCCCAGATTCATCAAGCATAGCACGAGCCATCAGTTGAACTGTTCTATTCATTCTTTTTGCCACGCCATTTTTTGTGGAGTTCCAACTAGAGAAAACTGTATTTTTATGCCATGATATTCACAGAAATCAAATAATTCATTTGATATATATTCTCCTCCTTGGTTAGATCTAAGAAATTTTATTTTTAGATATAATTCATTTTCAAATAGAGCTTTGAAGATCTTAAATTTTTCAAATTCTTCATCTTTATGTTTTAGTAAACTGATCCAACACATTCTAGAGAAGTCATCAATAAATATAATATAGTATTGTTCTCGATGAGGTGAATTTTTCCTTACAGGACCACATAGATCAGTATGTATAAATTCAAGAGGCTTACTTTATTATCTTTCTTTGGCATTGAATTGCATCTTGGTTTTCTTACCAAATTGGCATGATTTGCATATGGTACTTTTAGGTAGAGTGATGCTGGGAAGATCATGAACAACTTTGAGTCTTCTAGATTTTCTTATTTGAGAGAAGCTCAAATGTCCCAATCTTTTGTGCCATAGCCAATTTTCTGAATATTTACCTAAGTAGCATTGCTCTTGGCCACCTTTCAATATATACAATTTTCTAGGTGTTCTAGTTCCTTTTATTACCATTTTTCCTGTGTCAAGTTCACGTAATACACATTCTTTCTAACTAAAGACAACTTCATTTCCTTGATCACACATTTGACTAACACTCAAAAAATTATGCTTTAATCCATACACATACATAACATTGTTAGCTTTCACCTTTTCTTTTAGAAAAACAAAACCTTTTCCTTTAATGACAGCAGGAGAGTCATTTCCAAAAGTAACGTTATTTTCCTTCTCTAATGCATACCATTGATTTTCTTCCCCTTCTGCAAATAATGCTATGCCACAACTTTCAACCTGTAAGTCCTTCTTTCTCCATACCTTGGAGTTTGAGGGTATATGCTCTTTTGGTTGAAGTTTGCTCCTGCATTCAGATTATTCATGTCCAAAGTTATTGCAATAATAACATTCAATTTCGTTTTTAAGAGGAGAAAAGTTGTTATAAATATTTTTCTTTACTCTAGTCTCACGTATTTGCTTTCTAGCTTCTCTGGTTATGATGGTTTTGTATGAAACACATTGTATAGATTTATGACCAAAATGAAACATTGTCCATTAAAGAAGAAATTCTGCGATCATGAAACCTTCTATTTATGTTTACCTACTTATTTATATTTCTGTTATTGTTCTTCCTTGAATTGGAGTGGTGATGCTTGACTTGGGTAGTCTCTTTTTTCTTTTGTTGAGTGAAAAAATGTTGTTAGCTGGCATTAGATGCATTTAGATAGCTTGGTGCTGAAGACTGAGAGGATTCTCCGATATATCCAAGACCTTGTCTTCATAAGAGGAGAGCGTTGTACCTTGATAATTTCATCTAAGGTTTCAGATCCTTTAGAAAATCTAAGATTTAAAGTTTTCACTTTCTCAATTTCCTTTCTTAGACTTACTATTTCACATTCTAATTTCTCATTGTGCTTCTCCTTATCTATAAGCTAATTCTTTAGAGTATCTATGGCAATTTTTGTTTTCTTCCAAACATATTTTGAGATGATTTATTTCTTCAAGAAAATAATTTTCTTCTAATGCATCCATAAAAGTATCTTTAGCCTCACTATAGTCTTTTTCAAAAGCCATGAGCAGTATAATATCTTGATCATATTCTCCTTCTTCACTATTTGATAGACCATCACTATCTTCATGAGTACAATAGCTTTTTCTATTGATAAACCGTTTCTTATGTCCTTTTGACACTTCCTTTCCCTTTTCACGATTATCTTTATGGGGAAATTTAGCAACATAATGACCAAATATTCCACAAGAAAAACATTTAAAAGGAAGATTACCTCTAAACCTTCCAGTGCTAAGTTGTAGCTTCTTTACAAAATTTATCTCATCTTCTTCTGAAACATACGTTGATCCTTCTTTTTCTTCTACTTCCTTTCCTTTTACAGCAACTTTAAAGACAACTTCTTTGACTTCAAATGGACCTCCTTTCCTCATTTCACATGCTCTCAGAATCCCATGAAGTTGAACAATAGTAAGAGTTTATAGATCCTACTTCTCTTCAATAACAGACACTTTTGGCTCAAATTTGGGAGTTAGAGATCTTAAAACCTTTTCTACTAGAGTAGTGTCAGTTATGGTTTCACCCATATTTCTCATACAATTTACAATATAATCTAGACGTAAAAAGAAACTAGCGATGATTTCTTCATTATGCATTCCTAGTTTTTCATATTGCATTCTGAGAGTTTGGAGTTTAGCACTTTTTACTTTGGCATCACCTTCATAGCTCAGAATGATTTTTTCCCATATCTCATTTTTTGTATTCAACTACATGACTTTGAAAAATTATGATTCAGTCAAACTTCCCAATAATGCATTGATCGCCTTTGCATTGGTTTCATAGTTCTTTCTTGCTACTGGACCTGCTGGAACTGAAGTTAGATATTGATAACCTCCTTAAAATATATCCCATACATCTGCTACAAGAGACTAAAGATAGGATCTTGTCCTTGTCTTCCAGAAGATTAAATTGTTTCCGTTGAAGAGAAGAGGCCTGATAGATTTTGTCCCATCTTTATTGCTCATCTTAGTTGATCTTCCTTCAAGCGATTAAGCTTTTTCATAAGGACCTGCTCTGATACCAATTGTTGGGAAAAATACTAAGAGAGGGGGGGGGGTGAATCAATATTTATAACTCACTTAAAACTTGTACTTTTTCCTTATTGATTTCTATACGCGACTTTAATTAACCCAATTAGCGTATACATGTGGATATATTTAAGCAAACTTGTGTATGACCAGAGATCTTATTATGTAGATAATTATTTACTTAAAGTAGTGCATCATTCATTCATCAAATGTTTAGTAAGCAGTAAACATGTGTAGTAAGAATAGAATAAATCATCGCACATAAGAAATACACATGAACACCCGGATTTTAAGGTGGAAACCCAATTCGGGAGAAAAACACTGTTGTTGTCATCTCTGTCTTCAATATTTATTATATTGAAAACTTACTACAATATTGTACTAATGCAAACTTATATCAGTACGCAGGCATCTACCTATAGAAGGTTGCAGCCTTCTCTCATTCTCCAGCTGCTACTTGAAGGGAGCTCCAACCCCTAGATCTCGTTTACCAACCACTACTAGAAGGGAGCTTCAACCCCCTGAATAGAACACTAGCTTATACTGGCAAGAAGCTTCTACTTCCACACTGAAGGCTTCTACCCAAGACCCACTGCAGACCACGTTTCATCAATTTTCACACTGGATCCCACAACTTCAACACAACTCATCATAAAGATCATCAATAATAAGCTTAACCCAAACTTCAATCAGAATAGTGAGATCAATATGACCAGAACACAGTAATAAACTGATATTTCAGAATCAGTATGCAGAATCAATCTCAACCCTGATCATTCATTATCTTAAAATACATATGCTACTTCACCTTACTGATTCCATGTGTATACGCACTTTCCTTCACATCAACCAGCGTATAGATCTGAGAATACTGAATTTACAAAATACGATCAGTCTCAGAATTAGATCTAAGGCTTTCTGTCATATATATCTTCAGTATTGCAGAACCCTTAATCAATCAGTCATCATTAAACAAATTTACTCACTCATTGATCATATTTGTATATATTCAACTTAGCAGCATAGTCAGTATTCAAGCAACCCAGATCTACATGAAGACTTCATCGACAGACAACATAAATACAACATCATTAAACAGATAACCTCTTCAGCAAGCTTCAGAAAACCCTGACTTCCATACACGCTTTATCTGAGACAAAGCCGTGTGTATACATGCTTTCACCATGATGAACTAGCGTATAGATCTATAATTTTTAATACTGTAGAAAGATGCATATCTATGAAATTACCCAAATTTATTTACTCCATTTCAGTAAAAATGCGCCAGGTCACCGATTCAAACATCTTATAAATAGATCATGCAAGTACATAGTCATTTCAGGTCTAGAGATCCTGATCCATTATTGTATCCAAGGGTGCATCATAGATTCAGATTTACCAATAAAACAAAGTTCATCCCATGTAGATATACCTCAGAGAGAAGTATTTAGTAACATCCCTTACACATTAACACACTCACACTATGATCTTCTTCTCCTTATATAGATTTAGCCTTTACCAATAATATGAGCCAAAACCACACAATTTTCAATGGTATTATTGGAAGGAATCAAGTAGATGACAGAATGCTCAATATTGTGGGTTAATACCATGGAAATTCCCCTTGGTATCATAATTTTAGAGCGCAACATGCATACACGACTTTTCTTCTCCATACCCGCGTGTATACACGACTTCTCTTTATAATAATTGTGAATATACTAATTCTGGATGTATACGTGGGTTGCATGTATACCAAGTAGTGTATGTACGTGATTTTCCTTCATCAAACCTACGTATACATTGTGACATATTATATTTATCATTTCTCTGATCCTAATTGAATTGCCTTTCTCTGTCACATATGAACTAACCTGTAGATACATCATTTTTACATTTTTAACAAATATGTTTCTTATCAAAAGGAAACTCATAAAGTAGGTTTCCATCAAGGACAACTTCATCAAGTAGGTTGCCATCAAGGACAACATATTGCATCATATTGCTAATAGAAATACGGCGAAAAATACTAAAAGATCCCAAAAGATGAAAACATGTTGTGAAAGATGATGAAATATAGTGAAATATGACGAAATACTGCAAAACATCCTAAAATATCACAAAATATGATGAAAGATCCCGAAATATGACAAAATATCACAGAAATGACAAAAGGTTATGAAAAACCAAAAAACATCCTAAAATATCACAAAATATGACAAAAGATCCTGAAAGATGACAACAAATCACGAGAGACAACAAAAGGTCGTGAAAGACTACAAAACATCCTAAAATATGAGGAAAGATAAAGAAATACGATGAAAAATCACAAAAGATCATGAAATACCGCAAAACATGATGAAAGATTGCAAAAGTCCATGAAACACCCCAAAATATCACGAAAGATAGTAAAATACCACGAAAGATGACTAAAGACCACAAAACATCCTAGAATATCATGAAATATGATTAAACATCGTGAAAGATGACAAAAAATCACAAAAGATCGCAAAATATCCTAAAAATGACGAAAGATAGTGAAAGATGATGAAAGGTCAAGAAAGTCCATCAAAACTCTTAAAATATCGCAAAAGGTGAAAACATATCGTGAAATACCACAAAACATCCTAAAAGATGATGAAAGATCTTGAAATATGACGAAACATTGTGAAAGATGATGAAAAATCATGAGATATCACGAAAGACGATAAAATATCGTGAAAGATCGCAAAACATCCTAAAATAGCACAAAAGATTATGAAAGGTCCCAAAAGATGACAAAAGCTCACAAAAATTACAAAAGGTTACAGAAGACCAAAAAAAATCCTAAAATGTCACAAAAGATGACAAAAGATCCTGAAAGATGTCAACAGATCACGAGACGAAAAAAGGTCTTGAAAGACTGCAAAACATCCTAAAAGATGATGAAAGATAAAGAAATACGATGAAAAATCACAAGAGATCGTGAAATACCGTGAAAGATGATGAAATATTTCAAAACTCCATGAAACACCCCAAAATATCACGAAAGATCATAAAATACCACGAAAGATGACTAAAGACCACAAAAAATCCTAAAATATCATCAAAGATGACAAAATATCACGAAAGATCGCAAAATATCCTAAAAAATGATGAAAGATAGTGGAAGATGATGAAACATCAAGAAAGTCCATAAAAACTCTTAAAATATTGCAAAAGATGAAAAAATATCGAGAAATACTGCAAAACATCTTAAAATATGATGAAAGATCTTGAAAGATGACGAAACATTATGAAAGATGATGAAAAATCATGAGAGATCACAAAATACGATGAAAGATCGTGAAAGATCACAAAATAGCCTAAAAAGATGATGAGAGATGATAGAAAATCATGAAAGATCACAAAATATGATGAAATATGATGAAGAATCACGAAATATCACTGAAAAACCCAAAAGACTATGACAGATCACAAAACACCACGAAAGATCCGAAAAGACTGCGAAAAGTCGCACAAGATCACAAAAGATGACAAAAGATGATGAAAGAACATGAAAGACAGTAAAATATAGCGAAAGATCATGAAAGATGATGAAATATCAAGAAATACCATGAGAAATCCTAAAATATCTCAAAATATGGAAAAAAAATTGCGAAAGATGAAGAAACATGATGAAATATCGCAAAATATGACGAAAGATCATGAAGATCGCAAAAGATGATGAAAGATCACAAAGACCGTAACAAATCCTAAAATATCATGAATGATGATGAAATATCAAGAGAGATGACAAAAAGTCATGAAAGACAGCAAAACATCCTCAAAGATGAAAAAATATGAAAAAAAGGACGAAAGATTGTGAAAGACGCTGACCAATCCTAAAATATCACGAAAGATGAAAAAAGGCCATGAAAGATCGCAAATTATGACGAAAAATTAAGAAATTTCATGAAAGAGTGCAAGAAATCCTAATAGATTGAAAAAGATGAAAATAGATCATGAAAGGTGATAAAGAATGATGAATCATCGTGAAAAATGATGAAATGCTGCAAAAGATTACCGAATATCACACAATATGACGAAATGTTGCATAAAATCTTAAAATATCATGAAAGTTGAAAAAAAATGATGAAAGGTCGCGAAAGACCGTGAAACATCCTAAAAGATCGCGAAATATGATGAATGATTGTGAAAGATGATGAAATATTGAAAAAGTCTACAAACATCCTAAAGCATCATGAATATCGCAAAATACTGTGAAAGATGAAGAAATATCAGAAAATATCCTAAAATATCACAAAACATGATGTGATACGAACCTAAAAAGGAACGCAACATAATACATATATAATCAGAAATATAGAGATGGAGCAGAAATAACACTTCATTTCATTAATATCAAAGAACTGAAATATGCCTACATACAGAATCGAAATAAACTAGGTCGGGTGATGGTAGCTTTTCACTGAGAAGAGATGTTGCAGCTAGATGCCTTTGAACCATGTTACAGTGAGGATCGATGGTGTTTTTAACATTGAGAAACAATGAGAAACCCTAAACATAAAAAACCCTAACCTTAGGAAATGAAGCGCCAAGAGCTTATGGACCTCGTTGGGGTAAGTTGGAGTGTCAACTTCCGAGGGCCGTAACTTTGGCATACTATCTCCATTTGGCTATCATAATAACTCATTTCAGAGCTATCGAAGAGAAGGCCGAGAAAAAACCCATATTTTTCTTTGGGAATTTTCATTTCTTTCCTTTTTCCCTAAAAACATGTATTAGTCCGTCAAAACGACCCTAGAAGTTTAGGACTCGAAAAAATTCAAAAAATAGTAATTTGTGCTAGAATTAAGGAAAATAAAAAGAAACAATGGTGGGGGTCCAAGTGGAATATGTGGGTGTCCATCAATATCCAGCTGGATCATTATGAAACATTGAGAAAGATGATGAAATATCAAGAAAAATATTGCAAAAAGTGATGAATGATGATGAAAGATAGAAAAGGGCGATGAAACATTTAGATAGTCCATGAAAAATAAAAATAAAAACATGAAACAACATGAATAAAGATCATGAAAGATGTTAAATATTTCAAAGTATCATGAAATATCGCAAAACATCCTAAAAGATGAAGAAATATCTTGAAAATTAATGAAGTGTCACGAAATACCACGAAAGATCGTGAAAGATCGTGAAATATCACAAAACATCCTAAAATATCACGAAAGATGAAAAAACAATGCGAAATATGACAAAAATTTTTAAAAAATCACGAAAGATTGAGAAAGATCATAAAAAATGATGAAAGATGACAAAATATTGTGAAAGATGATGAAACATCAAGAAATTCATCGAAAGATACTAAAATATGATGAAAGATCGTGAATAATGATCAAATATCACGAAGACTGCATAAAATCCTAAAATATTATGAATAATGATTAAATATCATGAAATATGAAAACATATCACGAAATTTGACAAAAATTCATGAAATATCAAAACATCCTAAAAGATGAAGAAAGATTGTGAAAGACACCGAACCATCCGAAAAGATCACACAAGATGATGAAAAATTGCGAAAGATGATGAAAGATTGCAAACTTCCGTGAAACATCCTCAATTATAACGAAAGATGAAAAAGATTTATGAATTATTGCAAAACATCCTTAAAGATTATGAAAGATCGTGAAAGATTGCAAAACATCATAAAAGATGACGCATAATAACGAAAGATTGCAAAAGAAAATGAAAGATATTGAAAAATCATGAAAGATCACAAAAGACAACAAAAGATCATGAAAGATGGGAAAAGATCACAAAATACTGTGAAGGACCATGAAATATCACGAAATATGACAAAATATTATGGAATAACTTGAAAATCCGCCAAAGAAAACGAAAGATCCCAAAAGATGAAAAATATTGCAAAAGATGATAAAAGATCGCGAAAGAGGACGAAAGATCACTTAAGATGAAGACCTATTGGAAAACATCCTAAAATATGATGCAATATCTCAAAAGATAACAAAAGATGATGAAAAATTGTGAAATATCGCAAAATACCATAAAAGATTGCGAAATATGATGAAATATTGCAAAAGATGATTAATTATTGCAAAAGATTGTGAAAGTTTGTGAAACATCCTCAAAGATCATAGAAGATTGAAATTTTTTGTGAAAGATAATGAAAGACTACAAGCATCCTAAAATATCGTGAAAGGTGACGAAAAATCATGAAAGGTCGCGAAAGATCATGAAAGATGCAGAAAATCCTAAAAAATGATGAAAGATGATAAAGCATCACAAAATATTATAAAACATCCAGAAATTACATGAAAAATCCTAAAAGACCGCGAAAGATGAAAAAATATTGCGAAAGATGATGAAATATTGCAAAAGACCGCAAAACATCTTAAAAGAGAATGAAAGATCTTGAAAGATGATGAAACATCGCGCAAGAGGACAAAAAATCACAAAAGATCACAAAAAATGACGAAAAATGATGAAAAATTATCAGAGATCACAAGAGACAACAAGATATCATGAAAGATGAAGAAATATCACAAAATATTGCAAAGGACAGTGAAACATCATTAAATATCATGGAAGATGACGAACGATCATGAAAGATGATGAAAGATCAAGAAAGACTACGAAAAATACTAAAAGATCGCAAAAGATGAAAACATGATGTGAAAGATGATGAAAGATAGTGAAATGTGACGAAATACTGCAAAACATCCTAAAATATCACGAAAGATCCTGAAAGATGACAAAATATCATGAAAATGACAAAAGGTTATGGAAGACCAAAAAACATCCTAAAATATCACAAAAGATGACAAAAGATCATAAAATATGACAAAAAATCACGAGAGACGACAAAAGGTCTTGAATAGGGAAACTTTGAAGGATGGATATATATTTGAAAGTTTATAAACTTTGGCGAATATTAGTAATCTCTAATAGAAAATTTTCAAAATGTTTAATGATATTTTTGTAAAAATATCTAAATTTCTGATTATATTATATTATTCTATATAATATCTTGGCGATTTTTAAGGTAAAATAATTTCATTGTATGAAACTTGGGCAAAATATTTTTAAAATAAATGGAAATTGGCGAACATTTTTTTTGGAAATAGTATAGAATATTAGCCCACCTACGAATATTAGCCCCTAAAATTTTCCCTGGTCGTGAAAGACTACAAAACATCCTAAAAGATGATGAAAGAAAAATAAATATGATTAAAAATCACAAAAGATCGTGAAATACCGCAAAAGATGATGAAATATAGAAAAAGTCCATGAAACACCCCAAAATATCAAAAAAGATCGTAAAAGACCACGAAAGATGATGACAGACGACAAAACATCCTAAAATTTCATGAAATATGATGAAACATCGTGAAAGATGATAAAAAATCACAAAAGATCGCAAAATATCCTAAAAAATGACGAAAGAGAGTGAAAGATGATGAAAGGTCAAGAAAGTCCATCAAAACTCTTAAAATTTCGCAAAAAATGAAAAAAGATCATGAAATACCGCAAAACATCCTAAAAGATGATGAAATATCTTGAAATATGAAGAAACATTGTGAAAGATGATGAAAAATCATGAGAGATCTCGAAAGACGATGAAATATCGTGAAAGATCGCAAAACATCCTAAAAGATGACGAAAGATGATAGAAAATCATGAAAGATCACTAAAGATGAAAGATGATGAAGAATCACGAAATATCACTGAAAACCCCAAAAGATGAAGACATATCACAAAACATCGCGAAAGATCCCAAAAGACTGCGAAAAGCAACGCAAGATCAGAAAAGATGAGAAAAGATGATGAAAGAACATGAAAGACAGTCAAATACAACGAAAGTGTTGTGAAAAACACTGAGAGGGGGGGGGGGGTGAATCAGTATTTAGAGCTGACTGACAATTTTTTTGTTTTCCTTTCTCTTAAAACCATATGTTACATTACTGCATCCAATTTGTAGGTCCAGAGATCTTATTATGTTTTTACTTAGATCATTACATCATTTATTCATCAGATAAGCAGTAAGCATAAACAGAAATAACAGAACAAACCATCAAACATAAGCAACACAGATGAACACCTGGATTTAAGGTGGAAACCCAATTCGAGAGAAAACCACCGCTGCTGTTATCTCAGTCTTCAATATTTATTATAAAGAAAACTTCTTACAATTTTATGCTGGTGCAGACTTATACCAGCATGCAGGTACCCACCTACAGAAGGCTACAACCTTCTCTCGTTTACCAGCCTCTCCTGGAAGGGAGCTACAACCCCCTACTCTCGTTTACCAGTTACCACTGGAAGGGAGCTTCAACCCCCTCACGGAAGACTTCGACCCTCAGTACTACTGCAGTCCAAATTTCATTCATTTACACACAACATACCTTGCAGACCACCAGATTTATTCATTTTCTTCAGAGGTGCATCCTTAATTCAGATCTCTCAGCAATCTGTTACCCATTCCATACAGATAAACTTCAGAGTGAAGTATTCATTCACAACCCTTACTCATGAATACATTCTTCGTGATTTCGTCAGTCGATTAAACCAAGAATTAATCATCATCTGATCTAGAGATGTTGATCAATCATAATATTCACAGGTGCACCATAGATTCAGATATATCAGAGTTTATCCATACAGATATCTCTAAAAGAGATTCGTTTATTATCAACCCTTTCGCATGCACACAGTTCTTCATGATTCTCATCACCTTATATAGTTTTCGCCTTTATTAAAACCTTGGGTCAAAACCATTCAATTGCTAATGGTATTCGTGGACAGGGTCAAAATAGATAATCCAGTGGGGTCTCCATAACTCACACTGTTCTATTGATCTTGGTAATTAAATAATTAATTTAATACTTTTGAACTTGACTATAGTATTAAGGTTAACCTTTCGCATTTTAACACTTTCAATCAATATGATAAACCTTTGACCCCAAGCCCACAAA
Source organism: Pinus albicaulis (assembly GCA_034641835.2). NCBI lineage: Eukaryota > Viridiplantae > Streptophyta > Pinopsida > Pinales > Pinaceae > Pinus > Pinus albicaulis. The sequence continues at coordinate 17,250 of JAXQQM020092303.1, read as the reverse complement.
TATAGTCAATAGCCAATCAAATACGTGCACGGTACCATAAGTAAATTTCGCGCAAGTCCAGCATCCGATCACCGTTAGATTAGCAAGCTTCCAGATCAACAGCGTATATGCATATCGCTCGACCTCTGATGCCGAACGTTAACGTGCGATGGCCCGCCGTACTTGTGTTAATCTTCACGCACCTTCAACAAATGATGACCGTCCGATGACCCCTTCCCAGATCAACGATGCTCAATGATATCACTAGGCATCCTGGGTCAAACTATAATGCGCAATGGCGCACAATGACAAGCAGTTTTCCGTGGGTCCTCCTTGCCACGTGTCGAGAGATTTATGGAATCGCTCCCAACTCCTCAAATACCTCTCACTCCGCATAGGTGGTGCGATGAAAACCGTAAACCGCCTTTACTGTTCACTCAGTCATGGTTCCGCTCTTCCACATAGGGTTCCGTCGCCCTTTCAATGTATTATTATAATTTAGTTGCGCTTTAAGGTTTTGCCTTTTATTACAGTTCCATTGCTAAGTTTAGAGTTCTATCCTGTCACAGTTCGGCTTCTAACTGCACATTCAAGTTCTTGATTCCACAAGGTGATCACTGTACTGTGGTCCATCACAATTATAATCTTTGCTACATCAACCATTAATTCCTTTAATGGATTTCTTACTTATCACAGATTACCATTCACTTATTCTTTTCTATTCGATGGCCTTTTTTTTTTTTCTCCTACTCTGTCTCTGGACAATTCTGCTTCAATTATGCATTCTACTTCTATTCACTGTCTCGGCGTTGTCTGCTACCTTAGTTCCTTATCTGCCTTGCTTTTTCTCTGCTTCTTTGCTCTTTCTGCTGGTTCTCTTTGCTGCCTTTGTTTGCCTTGTCTCTGTTTAGATGTTCCTTCTTTGCTACATCCTTTGCCATCAATGACAACATTTCCAACAATCTCCCCCTTTGGCATTGATGGCAATACTCTTCCTCTGATGGTCTTATAGAAGCCCTTTGTTGCTTTTCCTCCCCCTTTGACATCAATGGCAAAGAGTTTGATCAAGATCCTTTGAGTTGAAAATGACATGCTCCCCCTGATATCATGTTGCATGACCAACAATGCATCCTTTTCATATGACCAATGCTCCCCCTTAGCCTGTGCATTCAGAGATGCCAAACAGCACCTCACAACCAATTTAATCTTCTGTATTTAAGTAGATCTAATCCTCTGCATGGCAGATACTACTCCCATTTTCTGTCTGAGATATTCGAACGCTTCCATGGGTAGAGGTTTGGTAAATATATCAGTAACTTGTTCTTTGGAGGGAACATACTCCAATTTCACCTTTTGTTCAAGCACTTGTTCACGTAAGAAGTGATATTTGATGGGAATGTGCTTGGTCTTGGAATGCGTAACACGATTCTTTGAGATACTGATGGCACTTGTATTGTCACACATAATGGAGATATGAGGTGAACATTTGATTTGAAAGTCTTGTAAGGTTTGCATCATCCAGAGAAGTTGAGTGCAACATGATGCGGCAGCCGCATATTCTGCTTCTGCTGCAGATAAGGCAATAGAGCTTTTCTTCTTGCTAAACCAAGATACTAACCGGGGCCCCATATAGAATGCACCACCACTAGTGCTTTTTCGATCATCAACACTTCCAACCCAATCTACATCAGTGTATGCATGAAGAGTAAGATCAACATTCTTTGGATACCATAATCCAAAGTCTTGAGTTCCTTGTAGATATTTGAATATTCTTTTCACAGCCTGAAGATGAGATTATTTTGGATTAGCTTGGAATCGTCCAACAATCCCTACTGCATGCATGATGTCTGGTCTTGTCCCAGTGAGATAAAGTAGACTTCCTATCATAGATCTGTATTCTGGTTGATTCACCGTGGGGGAATCATCATTAGAATTGAGATTACATCTGGTTATCATTGGTGTACTTACAGGTTTTCAATCTTCCATGCCATACTTCTTCAGGATTTGCTTGAGGTATTTTGCTTGTGATAAGAATATGCCATCTGTTGCTTGTTGCACTTGCAAGCCAAGAAAGAATGTTAGTTCCCCAAGCAAAGACATTTCAAATTCTTGCTGCATATCAGAAGCAAATTTCTGACTCATAGACTCTTTATTACTTCCAAAAATAATATCATCAACATATACAACCACAATCAATAGTTTGTCATTTTCAGTTTTTGTGTATAAGTTGCTATCAGCAGACCCTTTTGAAAATCCTTGTTGATGAAGATATTTGTCAAGACGATAGTGCCATGCCCTTGGAGCTTTTTTGAGACCATATAGAGCCTTTTTAAGTCTACAAACAAGTTTTTCATCATTTCCCAAAATGAATCCTTCTGGTTGTTCTATATAAACTTCTTCTTCCAGATCACCATTGAGAAAAGCAGATTTAACGTCCATTTGATAAACTTTGATTTGTTGGAAGCTTGAAAAAGCAAGAAACATTCTTATGGCTTCAAGTCTAGCTACAGGAGCAAAAGTTTCTTCAAAGTCTATACCTTCTTGTTGAGCATACCCCTTGCAAAAAAGTCTAGCTTTACTTCTTATAACCTCCCAATTCTCATTTAAATTGTTTTTGAATATCCATTTAGTTCCAATGACATTTTTGTCATGAGGTCTTGGTACTAATTCCCAAGTGTGATTCTTTTCAATTTGATCAAGATCTTCATTCATGGCTTGAATCCAACATTCATCTTTTCTAGCTTGACTGACATTGTGAGGTTCAATAGTGGACAGAAATGCCAGATTGCTAGAAGATCCCACAAGAGTCCTTCTTGTTTGTACACCTGATCCCTTTTCTCCCAAAATTTGAGATTCTGGATGATTCTTTTGAACATATCTCGATGGAGCCTTTTCAGACAAATCATCTTCAGGTTCTTCATTGGGTTCACTATTTATATCATTACTATTTGATGTAGAAGGATATATGTCATCATCATCGTCTTCAATTGTTGTTTGTTTTTCTTCTTTTGGAGCTGTTGGAGACTCATCAATAACAACATCTATACATTCAACAATCTTCTGAAGTCTTTTATTGTAACATTTATATGCCCTACTCCTAGAGGAGTAACCAAGAAATATTCCTTCATCTGCTCTGGGTTCAAACTTGCCAAGTTTTTCATCATTATTTTTGATAAAACATTTGCTTCCAAAATTCTAAAATGCTTTACAGTGGGAGAATTACCATACCAGAGTTCATATGGAGTTTTATCACTATTTACACGAACATGTGCCTTGTTAAGAATATTTACTGCTGTATGTGCTGCTTCTCCCCAAAATGTGTCAGGTGTTCCGGAATCATCAAGCATGGCTCTAGCCATTTGTTGAACTGTTCTGTTCATTCTCTCTGCTACACCATTCTGTTGTGGAGTGCCAGCTACAGAAAACTGTCTTTTTATGCCATGTTGTTCACAAAATTCAAGAAATTCATTGGATGTATATTCCCCTCCTCGATCAGATCTGAAACACTTGATTTTTAGATCTAATTCATTTTCAACCAGTGCTTTGAAGATCTGAAATTTCTCAAATGCTTCATCTTTGTGTTTAATCAACCCAATCCAACACATTTTAGAGAAATCATCAATGAATAAGATATAGTATTCTTCACCATGTGGTGAATTTTTCCTCGTAGATCCACATATGTCAGTATGAATGAGTTCAAGAGGCTTACTTGATGATCCTTCCTTGGCATTAAATTGTACTCTGGTTTGCTTACCAAATTGACAAGATTTTCATATGATATTTTTAGGTAGAGTAATATTGGGAAGATCACGAACAGCTTTAAGTCTTCTTGATTTATTGATTTAAGAGAAGCTCAGATGCCCCAACCTTCTATGCCATAGCCAATTTTCTGAAGACTTACTCAAGTAACATTGTTCTTTGCAGTTCTTCAATACATACAGGTTGCTTGGAGTTCTTTTTCCTTTTCTAATTGCTTTACCTGTATCAAGATCACGTACCACACATTATTTTGAACTAAATACAACTCCAGTTCCTTGATCACACATTTGACTTACACTTAACATGTTATGCTTTAATCCATCCACATACATAACTTCATTAGCTTTCACCTTTTCTTTTAGGAAAACAGACCCTTTTCCCTTAATGACCGCAGGAGTATCATTTCCAAATGTAACATTCTTTTCCTTTTCTAAAGCACTATATGCTAGAAGTTTGTTTTTGTCACCTGTCATGTGTCTTGAGCATCCACTATAAATGTACCATTGGTTTTCTTCATCTTCTGCAAATAACGCTATGCCACAATTTTCAACCTGTAATTCCTTCTTTTTCCATACTTTGGAGCTTGAAGGAACATGTTCTTTTGGCTAAACTTTGCTCCTGCATTCAGATTCTTCATGGCCAAAGTTATTGCAATAAGCACATTCAACTTCATTTTGAAGAGGAGAAAAGTTGTTATAAGTATTCTTTTTTGTTTCAATATCAATCCTTTTCTTTCTTGCTTCTCTTGTCATGATGGTTTTATATGCAACACATTGAACAACTTTATGACCAAAATTGTGACATGAGAAACATTGTCCATTGAAGAAGAAATTTCTGCGATCATGAAATCTTATACTTGAATTTACCTGTGGATTGGTTTTTTTTTGAAAGGTATTCTTGTTAGTGTTATTTGAATTGAGATGGTCATGTTTTACTTGTAAGGATTCTTTATTCCCTTGCTGAGTGGCAGAATGTTGTATACTAGTTGTAGCTGCTTTTAGATAATTTGGTGTTGAAGCCTGAGAAGATTCTCCGATATATCCAAGACCTGTCTTTATAAGAGGAGAACATTGTACCTTGATAATCTCATCTAAGGTTTCAGATCCTTTAGCAAATCTAAGATTCAGAGTCTTTAATTTCTCAAGTTCTTTTCTTAGACTTACTACTTCACACTCTAATTTCTCATTGTCTTCTCTTTTTCTTCAAGCTGATTTTTCAGAGTTTCTATGGTTATTTTACTCTCTTCTAAGAAAATTTTGAGTTTATTGTTTTCATCAAGAAAATCACTGTCTTCTAGAGCATCCACAAAATTATCCTTTTCTTCTCTAGATTCTTTTTCAAATGCCATGAGAAGTCTAAGATCTTGTTCACATTCTTCCTCACTATCAGATAACCCATCACTGTCTTCATGAGTATAGTAACTCTTTCTAGTGCTAAAACGATTCTTATTCCTTCTTGCTACTTCCTTCCCCTTTTTATGTGTTTCTTTATAAGGACACTTAGCATCATAATGACCAACTCTTCCACAATCAAAACATTTGAAAGGAAGCTTACCTCTGAACCGTCCTGTGCCAAGTTGAAATTTCTTTACAAAGTTTATCTCATCTTCTTCTGAGATATATCTTGATCCTTCTGGTTTTTGTACTTCCTTCCCTTTTGTAGAAGTTCTAAAGGCTGCTTCTTTGACTTCAGATGGTCCTCCTCTTCTCATTTCATATGCAGTTAGTATGCCATGAAGTTGCACCACAGTAATATTTTGAAGATCCCACTTTTCTTCAAGAGCAGAAACTTTTGACTCAAATTTTGTCGTTAGTGATCTTAAGACTTTCTCAACCAAAGTAGATTCAGTTATTTTTTCTCCCTGATTTCTCATGTGATTTAAAATATCATCAAGACGTAAAAAGAAATTGGCAATGCTTTCCTCATTATCCATTTTTAGATTCTCATATTGAATTCTGAGAGTTTGGAGTTTAGCACTTTTTACATTTGCATCACCTTCATAGCTTAGAATGATTTTGTCCCATATTTCCTTTACTGTATTTAGCTGCATGACTTTGACAAATTCTGATTCAGTTAGGCTTCCCAATAGAGCATTGACCGCCTTTGCAATTTTTTCATAATTCTTTCTTTCCGTTGGATCTGTTGGTACTGCAGATGGATATTGATATCCTCCTTCAACAATTGCCCATACCTCTGCTCCCAGAGACTGAAGATAGGATCTCATCCTTGTTTTCCAGAAGATTAAATTGTTTCCGTTAAAGAGCGGAGGCCTAATAGATGCTGTTCCATATTGATTGCTCATCTTGCTTGATGTTCCTTCTAGCGGCTAAGCTTTTTCAGAAGGACCTGCTCTGAAACCAATTGTTGGGAAAAATACTGAGAGGGGGGGGTGAATCAGTATTTAGAGCTTATTGACAATTTTTTTGTCTTCCTTTCTCTTAAAACCATATGTTACATTACTGCATCCAACTTGTATGTCCAGAGATCTTATTATGTCTTTACTTATATCATTACATCATTTATTCATCAGATAAGCAGTAAGCATAAACAAAAATAACAGAACAAACCATCAAACATAAGAAACACATATGAACACCAGGATTTAAGGTGGAAACCCAATTCGGGAGAAAATCACCGCTGCTGTTATCTTAGTCTTCAATATTTATTATAAAGAAAACTTCTTACAATTTTATGCTGGCATGGAATTATACCAGCATGCAGGTACCCACCTGCAGAAGGCTACAACCTTCTCTCGTTTACCAGCCTCTCCTGGAAGGGAGTTACAACCCCCTGCTCTCGTTTACCAGTTACCACTGGAAGGGAGCTTCAACCCCCTCACTGAAGACTTCGACCCTCAGTACTACTGAAGTCCACGTTTCATTCATTTCCACACAACATACCTTGCAGGCTACCAGATTTATTCATTTTCTTCAGAGGTGCATCCTTAATTCAGATCTCTCAGCAATCTGTTACCCATTCCATACAGATAAACTTCAGAGCGAAGTATTCATTCACAACCCTTACTCATGAATACATTCTTCGTGATTTCGTCAGTCGATTAAACCCGAAATTAATCATCATCTGATCTAGAGATGTTGATCAATCATCATATTAACAGGTGCACCATAGATTTAGATATATCAGATTTTATCCATACAGATATATCTAAAAGAGATTCATTTATTATCAACCCTTTCACATGCACACAGTTCTTCATGATTCTCATCACCTTATATAGTTTTCGCCTTTATTAAAACCTTGGGTCAAAACCATTCAATTACTAATGGTATTCGTGGATGGGGTCAAAATAGATAATCTAGCGGGGTCTCCATAACTCACACTGTTCTATTGATCTTGGTAATTAAATAATTAATTTAATACTTTTGAGCTTAACTTTAGGATTAAGGTTAACCTTTCGCATTTTAACGCTTTCAATCAATATGATAAACCTTTGACCCCGAGCCCACAAATATAGTCAATAGCCAATCAAATATGTGCACGGTACCATAAGTAAATTTTGCGCAAGTCCAACATCCGATCACCGTTAGATTAGCAAGCTTCTAGATCAACGGCGTATATGCATATCGCTCGACCTCCAATGTCGAACGTTAACGTGTGATGGCCCATCATACCTGTGTTAATATTCGCGCACCTTCAACAAATGATGACCATCCGATGACCCCTTCCCAGATCAACGATGCTCAACAATATCACTAGGCATCCTGGGTCGAACTATAACACACGATGGCGCACAGTGACAAACGATTTTCCGTGGGTCCTCCTTGCCACGTGTTGAGAGATTTATGGAATTGCTCCCAACTCCTCAAATACCGCTCACTCTGCATAGGTGGTGTGATGAAAACCATAAACTGCCTTTACTGTTCACTCGGTCATGGTTCCGCTCTTTCACACAGGGTTCTATCGCCCTTTCAATGTATTATTAAAATTTAGTTACGCTTTAAGGTTTTTCCTTTTATTATAGTTCCATTTCTAAGTTTAGAGTTCTATCCTGTCACAGTTCCGCTTCTAACTGCACATTCAAGTTCTTGATTCCGCAAGCTGATCACTGTACTTTGTTCCATCGCAATTATAATATTTGCTATATCAACCATTAATTCCTTTAATGGATTTCTTACTTATCACAGATTACCATTCATTTATTATTTTCTATTCGATGGCCTTTTTTTTTTCTTGTACTCTGTCTCTGGACAATTCTGCTTCAATTATGCATTCTACTTCTATTCACTGTCTCGGTGTTGTCCGCTGCCTTAGTTCCTTATCTGCCTTGATTTTTCTCTGCTTCTTTGCTCTTTCTACTGGTTCTCTTTGCTGCCTCTGTTTGCCTTGTCGCTATTCAGATGCTCCTTCTTTGATACTTCCTTTGCCATCAATGACAACATTTCCAATAGAAATATCATGAAAGATGATGAAATATCAAGAAAGACCCTGAGAAATCCTAAAAGATCACAAAAGATGGAAAAAAATATTGCGAAAGTTGATGAAACATGATGAAATATCGCGAAATATTATGAAAGATGATGAAAGATCACAAAGACCACAACAAATCCAAAAATATCATGAATGATGATGAAATATCACGAGAGATTAAAAAAATTCATGAAAGACCACAAAACATACTCAAAGATGACGAAAGATGAAAAAAATGATGAAAGATCGTGAAAGACACTGACCAATCCTAAAATATCATGAAAGATGAAAAAAGGCCATGAAGGATCGCAAATGATGACAAAAAATTAAGAAAGTTTATGAAAGAGCACAAGAAATCCTAAAAGATTGAAAAATATGAAAATAAATCGTGAACGGTGATAAAACATGATGAATCATCATGAAAAATGATGAAATATTGCAAATGATTACAAAATATCACAAAATATGATGAAAGGTTGCATAAAATCTTAAAATATCATGAAAGATGACAAAAAATGATGAAAGGTCGTGAAATATGATGAACGGTTGTGAAAGATGATGAAATATTGAAAAAGTCTACAAACAGCCTAAAACATCTTGAATATCGCAAAAGACCACGAAAGATGATGAAATATCGGAAAACATCCTAAAATATCACGAAACATGATGTGATATGAACCTAAACAGGAACGAAAAATAATATAGATATAATGAGAAATATAGAGATGGAGCAGAAATAACACTTCATTTCATTAATATCAAAGAAATGAAATATTCTTACATACAGAATAGAAATAAACTAGGTCGAGTGATGGTAGATTTTCTCTGAGAAGAGATGTTGCAGCTACATGCCTCTGAACTATGTTACAATGAGGATCTATGGCCTTTTTATCATTGAGAAACAATGAGAAACCCTAAACATAAAAAACCCTAACCCTAGGAGATGAAGAAGCCAAAATCTTGTGGGCCCTATTAGGGTAAGTTGGAGCATCAAATTTCGAGGGTCGTAACTTTGGCATACGATATCCATTTAGCTATCATAATAACTCGTTTCGAAGATCTTCAAGAGGAGGCCGAGATCAAACCCATAAATTTGTTTGGGAATTTTCAGGTCTTTCCGTTTTCCCTAAAAACATGTATTAGTTTGTTAAAACAACCCTAGAAGTTTAGGACTCAAAAAACTTCAAAAAATATTAAGTTGTACTACAATTAAGGAAACTGAAAACAAAAAATGGTGGGGTCCAAATGGAATAGTATCTATCAATATTCACCTGGATCATGATGAAACATTGAGAAAGTTGATGAAAGATAACGAAATATTGCAAAAAGTGATGAATGATGATGAAAGATTGAAAAATATGATGAAACATTTAGACACTCCGTGAAAAATAAAAAAGTATGAAACAACATGCATAAATTTCAAGAAAGATGTTAATTATTCAAAATATCGTGAAAGATCACAAAACATCCTAAAAGATGAAGAAATATCTTGAAAATTAATGAAGTGTCACGAAAGATAACGAAAAATCACGAAATACCACGAAAGATCGTGAAATATCATGAAATATCGCAAAACATCTTAAAATATGACAAAAGATGATGAAAAATCACGAAAGATAATGAAAGATGAAAAATCATAAAAGACTGCAAAAAATCATGAAAGATGAAGAAAGATCACAAAAATTGTGAAATATCATGAAAGATGACGAAAAAAATAACAAAGACCATAAAACATCCTAAAAAAAAATCGTGAAATATAACAAAAGAATGCAAAACATCTTGAAATATCACGAAAGACGACGAAACAACGCGAAATATGACGAAAAAAAAGATCGCGAAAGATCGAGAAAGATCATAAAAAATGATGAGAGATGACGAAATATTTTGAAAGATGATGAAACATCAAGAAAGTCATCAAAACATCCTAAAATATGACGAAAGATCTTGAAAAATGACAAAATGTCACGAAAGATGATGAAAAATCAGGAAAGATCACGAAAGACCATGAACGACCACAAAAAATCACAAAAGATCACTAAAAATTGTAAAATATGACAAAATATGATAGAAAATCATGAAATATCACCAAAATCCCCAAAAGGTAAAGAAATGTCACAAAACACTATGAAAAACAATGAAATATAACAAAAGACTACAAAAGATGATGAAAGAATATGAAATATTTTAAAAGATAGCGAAACATCGTGAAAGATGATGAAAAATCAAGAAAGACCATGAGAAATCCTAAAAGATCGCAAATGATGAAAAAATATTGTGAAAGATGATGAAACATGATGGAAGACCTCGAAAGATTACAAAAGATCATGAAAGATCGTGAATAATGATCAAATATCATGAAGACCGCATAAAATCCTATAATAGCACGAATGATGATGAAATATCACGAAAGATGAAAAAATATCATGAAATGTGACAAAAATTCATGAAGTATCAAAACATCCTAAAAGATGACGAAAGAATGTGAAAGACACCGAACCATCCCAAAAGATCAGACAAGATGATGAAAAATCGCGAAAAATGATGAAAGATTGCAAAATTCCGCGAAACATCCTAAAATATAATGAAACATGAAAAATATTTATGAATTATTGCAAAACATCCTTAAATATTACGAAAGATCATGAAAGATCGCAAAACATCATAAAAGATGACGCATAATAACGAAAGATCGCAAAAGACAACGAAAGATAATGAAAAATCATGAAAGATCACGAAAGACAACAAAAGATCACGAAAATTGGAAAAGATCACGAAAATGGGAAAAGATCACAAAATATTGTGAAGGATGATGAAAGATCATGAAAGATGAAAAAATATGATGAAATAAATTGAAAATCCGCCAAAGATAACGAAATCTCCCAAAAGATGAAAAATATCGCGAAAGATGATGAAAGATCGCGAAAGATGACGAAAGATCACTTAAGATGCAGACATATTGCAAAACATCCTAAAATATGATGCAATATCACAAAAGATAACGAAAGATGACGAAAAATTGCGAAAGATTATGAAATATTGCGAAAGATGACTAAATATTGCAAAATATTGTGAAAGTTTGTGAAACATCCTCAAAGATCATAAAAGATTGAAAAATATTGTGAAAGATGATGAAAGACTACAAAACATCCTAGAATATCGTGAAAGAGGACGAAAAATCATGAAAGGTCGCAAAAGATCACGAAATATGCAGAAAATCCTAAAAAATTATGAAAAATGATCAAGGATCACAAACGATTATAAAAAATACAGAAATTCCGCGAAAAATCCTAAAAGACCGCGAAAGATGAAAAAATATTGCGAAAGATGATGAAATATCGCAAAAGATGATAAAATATCACAAAAGAACGCAAAACATCTTAAAATAGGATGAAAGATCTTGAAAGATGATGAAACATAGTGCAAGAGAACAAAAAATCACAAAAGATCACAAAAAATGACGAAAGATGATGAAAAATTATCAGAGATCACAAGAGACAACAAGATATCACGAAAGATGAAGAAATATCACAAAATATTGCAAAGGACTATGAAAGATCATTAAATATCATGGAAGATGACGAATGATCACGAAAGATGATGAAAGATCAAGAAAGACTGCGAAAAATACTAAAAGATCGCAAAAGATGAAAACATGTTGTGAAAGATGATGAAAGATAGTGAAATGTGACGAAATACTACAAAACATCCTAAAATATCACAAAAGATCCTGAAAGATGACAAAATATCATGAAAATGACAAAAGGTTACAAAAGACCAAAAAACATCCTAAAATATCACAAAAGATGACAAAAGATCCTAAAATATGACAAAAAATCACGAGAGACGATAAAAGGTCTTGAATAGAGAAACTTTGAAGGATGGATATATATTTGAAAGTTTATAAACCTTGGTGAATATTAGTAATCTCTAATAGAAAATTTTCAAAATGTTTAATGATATTTTTGTAAAAATATCTAAATTTTTTATTATATTATATTATTCTATATAAGATCTTGGCGATTTTTAAGTTAAAATAATTTCATTGTATAAAACTTGGGCAGATTATTTTTAGAATAAATGGAAATTGGCGAATATATTTTTTGGAAATAGTATAGAAAATTAGTCCACCTATGAATATTAGCCCCTAAAATTTTCCTTGGTCGTGAAAGACTACAAAACATCCTAAAAGATGATGAAAGATAAAGAAATATGACTAAAAATCACAAAAGATCGTGAAATACCGCGAAAGATGATGAAAGATTGAACAAGTCCATGAAACACCCCAAAATATCACGAAAGATCGTAAAAGACCACGAAAGATGATTAAAGACAACAAAACATCCTAAAATTTCATGAAAGATGATAAAAAATCACAAAAGATCACAAAATATCCTTAAAAATGACGAAAGATAGTGAAAGATGATGAAAGGTCAAGAAAGTCCATCAAAACTCTTAAAATTTCGCAAAAGATGAAAAAATATCATGAAATACCACAAAACATCCTAAAAGATGAAGAAATATCTTGAAATATGTTGAAACATTGTGAAAGATGATGAAAAATCATGAGAGATCATGAAAGATGATGAAAGCTCATGAAAGATCGCAAAACATCCTAAAAGATGACGAAAGATGATAGAAAATCATGAAAGATCACTAAAGATGAAAGATGATGAAGAATCACAAAATATCACTGAAAACCCCAAAAGATGAAGACATATCACAAAACATTGCGAAAGATCCTAAAAGACTGCGAAAAGCAGCGCAAGATCACAAAAGATGACAAAATATGATGAAAGAACATGAAAGACAGTCAAATATATCGAAAGATCATGAAAGATGATGAAATATCAAGAAAGAGCATGAGAAATCCTAAAAGATCACAAAATATGGAAAAAATATTACGAAAGATGATGAAACATGATGAAATATCGCGAAATATGACGTAAGATCATGAAAGATCGCGAGAGATGATAAAAGATCACAAAGACCACAACAAATCCTAAAATATCATGAATGATGATGAAATATCACGAGAGATTAAAAAAATTCATGAAAGACCGCAAAAAATACTCAAAGAGGACGAAAGATGAAAAAAATGACAAAAGATCATGAAAGACGCCGACCAATCCTAAAATATCACGAAAGATGAAAAAAGGCCATGAAAGATCGCAAATGATGAAAGGTGATAAAACATGTTGAATCATCATGAAAAATGATGAAATATTGCAAATGATTACAAAATATCACAAAATATGATGAAAGGTTGCATAAAATCTTAAAATGTCATGAAAGATGACAAAATATGATGAAAGGTCTCGATATATGATGAACGGTTATGAAAGATGATGAAATATTGAAAAAGTCTACAAACATCCTAAAATATCATGAATATCACAAAAGACCGCGAAAGATGATGAAATATCGGAAAACATCCTAAAATATCACGAAATATGATGTGATACGAACTTAAAAAGGAACGCAAAATAATATAGATATAATCAGAAATATAGATATGGAGCATAAATAACACTTCATTTCATTAATATCAAATAAATGAAATATGCTTACATACAGAATAGAAATAAACTAGGTCGGGTGATGGTAGATTTTCTCTGAGAAGAGATGTTGCAGCGACATGCCTCTGAACTGTGTTACAATGAGGATCTATGGCCTTTTTATCATTGAGAAACAATTAGAAACCCTAAACATAAAAAACCCTAACCCTAGGAGATGAAGAAGCCAAAAGCTTGTGGGCCCTGTTAGGGTAAGCTGGAGCATCAACTTTCGAGGGTCGTAACTTTGGCATACGATCTCCATTTGGCTATCATAATAACTTGTTTCGAAGATCTTTAAGAAGAGGTTGAGATCAAACCCATAAATTTGTTTGGGAATTTTGGGGCCTTTCTTTTTCCCCTAAAAACATGTATTAGTCTGTCAAAACAACCCTAGAAGTTTAGGACTCAAAAAACTTCAAAAAATAGTAAGTTGTACTAAAATTAAGGAAATTGAAAACAAAAAATGGTGGGGGTCCAAGTGGAATATGCGGGTATCTATCAATATCCACCTAGATCATGATGAAACATTGAGAAAGATGATGAAAGACAATGAAATATTGCAAAAAGTGATGAATGATGATGAAAGATTGAAAAATATGATGAAACATTTAAACACTCCGTGAAAAATAAAAAAATATGAAACAACATGAATAAAGTTCAAGAAAGATGTTAATTATTTCAAAACATCGTGAAAGATCACAAAACATCCTAAAAGATGAAGAAATATCTTGAAAATTAATGAAGTGTCACGAAAGATAACGAAAAATCACAAAATACCACGAAAGATTGTGAAAGATCATGAAATATTGCAAAACATCCTAAAATATGACAAAAGATGATGGAAAATCATGAAAGATAACGAAACATGATGAAAAACCATAAAAGACTGCAAAAAATCATGAAAGATGAAGAAAGATCACAAAAATTGTAAAATATCATGAAAGATGTGTTGGCAATATGATGCAGAGTGTTGTCCTTGATGGCAACCTACTTGATAAATTTGATGGCAACCTACTTGATGAAGTTGTCCTTGATGGAAACCTACTTGATAAGTTGTCCTTGATGGAAACCTATGTGTCAAAGATGTAAGAATGATGTATCTCCATCAATGCCAAAAGAGGAGCACTTGAAACAGCAACAAAGAAAAGAGCAAATGAAATATGAAGATGAGGCGGTTTTAGAAGGGTTAGTTGATTGGAGATCTGGAAAGGCAGCAGAGACATCAGAGAAAATAGAGGCAAAGGAGATGACAAAGGAGTAGCACCTGAATATTAAACTCTGTGTGGGAATACCTTGCGGCTGTTCTCTGTAATTATGTATAATATGAGTCTCTGCGTATGAAGTTAAAAGTGAAACCCTGTTGAGGAATCATGGTGGTGGGATTCGAATTACAGGTTGAGACCTTCTTGTAATGAAGAACTGGCTTAGTTTGATATTTGCAGTCGTGGAACTATTTGGTTGAATATATGAGGGGCTCTCGAGGTACGGATGAAAATTTTGGGCATTCAGTGTATAAATTGAAGGAATTAATGGTTGCGGAGATATGATGGTTTTGATTGTAGCGAAGATGGACCGTAGTACAGTGATTAGCTTGCAGAATCAAGAACTTGAATGTGCAGTTAGAAGCGGAACTGTGACAGGATAGAACTCCGAACATGCAATGGAAGGTTGATATATTATATATATCATAAGTAGAATTGAAGACAAAATGACATTGAATTTTCTTGAGTTGATGTTTGTAAGGAAATTCCATCCACTGGTTCTCTCAAATTTTTCAAACAAAATCTGTTGAATTCATTCCCCTCATAGAGGAAGCATGCGTATAACTAACTCTATCCTAATGGTAGTGAAAATCATGTCCGAAGAGAACTACTTTTGTTCGTTGGAAATCCTGCCGAAGATAGATCGGAGTTAACTAAGGAAGAAGGATAACACAAACCCAAATTAACCTTGGTTAATTACTGTTCAAAACCGTGAGTGGATTGGCAAACCCGGATTGCCCATATCGCACCGCTTTTGCGAGTTGAGCGGTATTCAAGAGGTTGGCTCCGATTCCATAGAATAGACGACACACGTCCCTGTACGTACTCAATAAAAACCGCTGTCATCGCGCGCCATCGCGCGTTATTGTTCGACCCAGGATGCCCAAAGGATATTGATACATACCGTTGATCTGGGAAGATGTCATCGAACGATGGCTGTGTTCGGAAGGTGCGCGAAGGATAACCCAATTACGGCGTGCTATCACGTATTATTGTCAGTGCAAGTTTCCCAAGCGATATCCGTCGGATTGGATGTTGCAGCGCAATGGAACGTGAGCCCTTCGATCGGGTCGATTTGTTAACGCTGGGCCCCAGTTTAATTTATATTGCTCGCCATTTGATAAAAGCGTTGGTTATCAATATAAAGTTCTATTATATAAATTGCCAAAGGGTGTGGATAATGTTTATTTATCAAATTCCACGAATTTGATAAATAAAATTCCAATAAAAGAAGGAATACCATCAACGTTTGGTGGTTTTTGACTCATGGTTTTACTAAAGGCAAAAACTATATAAGGAGGAGAGAATCATAATACAAGGTGTGTATGCGGAGGGGTTGTTAATGAATAAATCTCTCTAAGGAATATTCTGATGGACGAACTCGTTCTTAATTGATAACCAATCTTATGATGCACCCATGGATATAATGATCCGACGATGATGAATCTTCCATTTGATCGGACCCACGAAATCATGAAGAACCGGTGCGAGTCTACTACAGAAAATGACTCTACTCGAAGAAAATGAATAACCGTGGACCGCATGTATGTCAGGTGGAAGCATGGATCCGGGCTTTGAAAATTGATGAAACTTGGTCCGGCAGATCTGAGGGTCGGCTTTTCAAGAGGGGGTTGTAGCTGCCTTCCAACAGAGGCAGGCCGGTAAACGAGAGTAGGGGGTGGTATCTCCCTTCCAGGAGAGGCTGGTAAATGAGTTCAAGGGGTTGGAGCTCCCTTCCAGTTGTAGATGGAGAATGAGAGAAGGTTGCAGCCTTCTGCAAGTGGGTGTCTGCGTGCTGGTATGAGTTTGTGCTAGTACATGGTTGTAAGAAGTTTTATTTATAATAAATATTGAAGACAGAGATGACGACAGTGGTGGTTTTCTCCTGAATTGGGTTTCCACCTTAAATACTGGTGTTCATGTGTGATGGTTTATTCTGTTCTTACTGCACATGTTTACTACTTACTAAACATCTAATGAATGAATGATGCAATGATCTAAGTAAAGAATTATCTTCATAATGATATCTTTGGTAATACGCAAGCTTTATTAAGGATATTCGCGTGTATACGCGAGTTGGGTTCGCAGTTAAGCATGGGTTTTAGAGAAAGAAAATTAAAAGTTTTCACAATTCCCAACATCGTAGAGGTCATGGCCCTCTCAGTATTTTTCCCAACAATTTGTTTCAGAGCAGGTCCTTCTGAAGGAGCTTGATCGCTTGAAGGATATCCGTCACAATGGGAAGGAAGAAAAAGAAGAAGGCTACT
>JAXQQM020069833.1:0-24217 GCA_034641835.2 Pinus albicaulis | reverse complement strand
GCCAGACTTGTTTGCAAAGGATACTCGCAAATCAAAGGAATTGACTTCGAAGAAACTATTGCACCAGTAACTCGAATGGAAGCCATAAGAATGTTTTTAGCATTTACTTGCTCAAAAGGATTCAAGGTTTATCAAATGGATGTAAAATTAGCATTCCTGAATGGAGATCTCAAGGAATAATTTTACATGGAGCAACCAGAAGGATTTGATCACTATTTGCAACAAGAGGGTTTCAAAAAGGGAGTGGCAGGTAGCAATATCTACATGAAGATGGACAAGGAAAACTTCTGATCACTCTTGTTTACATTGATGATCTAATATTTGCTAGCAATAATGAAGAAATGAGCCATGAATTTTCTCTAAATATGTCCAAAAAATTCGAGATGTTAATGATTGGTGAGTTGTCTTACTTTCTTGGGCTAAAAATATCTCAAACCTCTGTAGGCATGTTTATATCTCAAGCAAAATATCTTAAAGACATGCTCAAAATATATGGGATGGAAGATTGTGCACCTATGACCACACCGATGACCACAGATTGTAAATTAAGAAAAGATGATGATACCCCTCTCATAGATGCAACTCTTTACAAATCAATAATTGGAGCTCTCCTATACTTAACTGCTACAAGACCAGATATTATGAAAGTAGTAGGAATGGTAGCAAGATTTCATTCAAGTCCTAAACAATCCCATCTAGCAGCTGTGAAGAGAATTCTCAGATATTTGAAAGGAACAATTGATTTCGGTCTTTGGTATCCTAAGAGTTCAACTCTTATTGTGACAACTTACTATGATGCTGATTGGGCTGGAAGCATGGATGATCGAAAAAGTACCAGTGGAAATGCATTCTTTATGGGAGATTGTCTTGTATCTTGGCTAAAAAAAAACAATCATCTATATCCCTTTCTACAGCTGAAGCCGAATATATAGCTACTGCTGATTGTTTTACACAAATTATATGGATGAAGGAAGCCTTGAAGGATTTCAACATAGAAACTAAGCAACCAGTTACTATTTTTTGTGACAATACTAGTGCCATTAGTCTTTCAAAGAATCCGGTGATGCACTCAAGGACCAAACATATTCCAATAAAATACCACTTTCTTCATGAACAAGTTGTTGAACACAATATCAGGTTGGAATACGTCAATACAAAAGAACAAATTGCTGATATCTTTACAAAACCCCTTCCACGAGAATCATTTGAGTATCTTTGCCAAAATATGGGAGTCATTGCTCTTGCATCACATTAAATCATGCAGCATGTCAAGAGTACAATATGTTATGGGGAGTAGCTTGATATGGGGAGTACTTGGGCACCCCGTTTGCCATTGATGACAAAGGGGGAGAGAATGTTGGAAGGGCAAGAATATTGCCATCAATGACAAAGGGGGATATTGTTAATTCAGATTTTCATTGATGTCAATATGAATTTTACTGAGATGAAGTCTGCACTGTGACGTATCGCTGCATGAGTATATGATGACATGAGATGATACATTCATTGTTGATACTATTATGATGTGGATGTCATACATGATCCTATGATGGTGAAGAAGCCAAACAATAGAGGAGCCAATCATTGGAGAAGCCATTTTGTCCCAAATATTTTATGCACTAAATTTCAAGGTCAGTCTCATTAAAAAATATTTTTCACTACCCTAGAGGCAGCTTCTCAATTTGAATCTTGTACCATATTTTAGGGCATAATTTTTCCTTTCTAATGAGTCCTTACATGCCCCAAAACTCCATACAGTTTGTGAGATATTGATTTTTTTAACTTACGAAAATTAACCCTGTCATTAAGTCGATCTACACTTTAGCATGCAAGTTGGCCTCTCAGTCAAGGGATGTGTCCCTTCATGTTTAGTCAAAAATCACTATAAATATACGACTGAAACTTCATTTTTCAAATCAGAAATTTGGTGAAGATCAATTTCAGAAGTATAACACAGCAAGGTAAGTTCACAACTTGTGAACTAAGGAGGTCGAGGAGGTAATATTTTAGGGGTTAAATCTTAACTGCCTTGATACCTCAGACCCTTTTGTAGAAGATTCAGAATAGTGCCTCAGACCAAGTGATATGTAGCTCATATTACAGTCTCTTGAAGATTAGATTATATATTAAGGGTTCAGAATTAGTAACAACATTCACCTCAGACTTTTGACTGTGTTAAGGTTTCAGATTTGGACAAGTGTTATCATCATCAGCCCCTGTATCTTGGATTATCATTGTGACAAGGCAGGATCTGTGAGCTTCCCTACCTCGAGTCTGTGAAACCTACCTCGAGTCTGTGACACCTACCTCATATTACCTTCAAGAATTAGACTGCAACTTTGAATTGAGCTGTGTTATCTCAGACAATGTCTTTTTGTTGAGCTATAAGTGGTGTTCCTATTCAGAGGGTGGCTCATTCATATTGTGGATTGCTATGGTGGATTATTGGTGAACTGTGACATTTGGATAGTGACAATACTTTAGCATGATGAACTAGTTCAACACTCACCTTTGTATACGGTCTATTCATTACAGTGTTCGGTTTGTTTAGCTAGGAAAGTTGAGTAATCAATTGCATTTTGTGGTATACCTATAGTGAAACGCCTTGAGGATTCGAGCAGGAATATTTTCCTCTTGGGCAGTAAAGACAACAGTATTGATGGATTAATTGAAGGCCAGTGATGAATACAAGTGGACAGCGAAGTCAGTGAATAATTTTGGAAGAAATAATACAGTGATGAATATGTCAAGAACATTCAAGTAAGCACTATTCACATTCTCTATTAAACCAAGCAAAGAATGAATGGTGTCCTTGGATTAAGAGCTCCTAAACACAAGGTTGGTGCCTTGAGAAGATAGGGTCAAAGCCCTAGAGGTTGGAGCCTCATCAAAGTCCAAGTTGGTGCTTGGCAACGGGTTGGTGCCTGTTTCATTAAAGGGTTGGTGCCCTCACTCATCTATTGTGTACTATTATTAGAAAGGGGATTGAAATTCTTATTAATCCTTAATATTATCATTATACACCTCTCTGTATTTAATTGTGAAGAATCTAACTGGAAATAATTAACAATTGAAAAGAAAGACTGATTCCCCTCTCAGTATTTCCAACACCCCTGAATAAACTTATGGCTTCCATGGAAGAGTAAAAGTTTGAAAAAGGAAAATGAGGAACTTAAGAAGAAAGCACAATATGGTAACCAAGACAAGACAAGGAAGCAATTTTACTTTGTCAATCTTCAAGTATAAGAAAGAGATGAGGAGCTCGCCAAAATTAAAGAGGAATTTCATCAAAACAAAAGAAAGCATCATGAAGAAGTCATATCTATAAAAATTCAATTGGATAAGGCAAAGAAAAGGGAAGAAACTTTGTCAAGCCACCTTGATCAAAGACTTGTGAGCTTGAACAATCTTGAAGAAGATATTGGTCAATACAAGGAAGAGGTATCCTCTCTTAATTCTCAACTAGAAGAAAAGGATGAAGAAATATTCAAACTAAAATCTTACATCAATATTCTCAAGGTTGAAACATGTGAAGCTACAAGAATAAAAGAAGAAATGGAGAGCAGTCTACCAAAGGATAATGAAGAAATCTTCATAATGAAATCAAATATCATCTCCCTTAAAATAGAAGCACACGAATAAACAAGGATGATGCTAGAAATGAAGAAGAAACTAGTCATGAAAGACGAAGATTATGAAAAATTGAAAGTAGAAATTGTCACTCTTAAAAAGTAAGTTGTCTCGTTGAATAAGAACTTGAAAATCTCTCAAACCCTAGATGACATCCTAAGTCATCAAAGATCTCCTCTTGATAAATCAGGTCTTGGCTATGCAGGTGAACCCTCAAGAAAAAATGAGAATGCTTCAAACAACAAGGATGTGATGAAGCCAGGAAGAAATGATACTCCCAATAACAACAAAGGCAAGAGTCAATATGACATTAGAAAAAACCCTACTCCAAGGAGAGTTACAGATGATGGAAAGAATACAAAAGGTAATGAATATCTTCAAAGAATTCCAAGGAAAAAATACTTCAAAAGTACTTCAAGGAACTCTTCCCAAGTACCAAATTATATTTCTTGGATATTGCTATTCTTGTACAAAATTTGGGCACATGGAAAAATATTTTATGGCATATCACAGAGAAAAATATAATTGTCCTTGTCAATCTCCTAGAAGCAATTTTGCAAGAAGTCATGATTTATTATTCATGAACAAGATAGATTGCTTCAATTTCCATAACATTGGACATATGGCACATGATTGTAACTTGACTTGGGTTCCTAAAAAAGCTAAAACCATGACAACCAAGCCAGAGAAGAAAGTTACACAAGTATGGAGAAGGAATAAAATTGGCTCTGGAAATATTTTGAATACTCCAACCAACAACACATGTTGTTGACTTGATGAAGTCATCCTTGATATTCCAAGTGATTGATAACAAAACTCTGCCAAAATGAGACCATGCATAAAATTAGAGGGAGTCTGTGATTCTTAAGAATTCTTTCAGAAGTTATCAGTGAATGGGCCCTATGAAGTCTTTGATGAGGCACCCATGGGCATTCATCCTTTGATAGATCATCTCTAAGGAGAAGATCCATTGAAGAGCATGATTCCAGTATTGACTTCTTCCACCTGATCACAAGGCATCAATATTTCTTGAAGCTAGAGGAGTTTATGCATGACAAGGGGAGTAACATACCTATGAAGGATTACTATTCATGAAGAAAAGAAGCAACTTGACATGGGGAGTACTTGGGCACCCTATTTTCCATTGATGTCAACGAGGGAGAGAATGTTGGAAGGGTAAGAATATTTCCATGAATGAAAAAGGGGGATATTGTCAATCAAATTTGTTATTGATGTCAATATGGCTTTGAATAAGATGTCAATATTCTTGAGATGCTTGGTTCCAGATGATGATGTCTTTCCCTAAGAAGTTTCCAAGTTTCTGATTGGTGATCTAGTCACTAAGTACAAGCCCATGATGTGAACAACTATACTTTATGAAGACATACTTGTGATGATGTTATACTCTTATATGGCCACACTTAATGATGGTGTTTGATGAATATTGGAAGACTAAGTGATGACATGATTGATGATTGAAGGAGACCTTCCTAATGATACGTCCTATAACATATCATTGTGCCACTATGTAATACACTCATTGTTGATGTCCTACCATGATACTATGATGAAGGTGTTAAATAATGAAGAATCCAAAAACCATGAAGAAGCCTAACAATAGAAGCCTATCTTCCCTACCACAAATTTTTCACTAATTGATGACCAATCATATTAAAAAATGTTCTTTTACTATCTTAGAGGCATCCTCTCAATTTGATACTTATGTTAGCACTTGGATTGAACCTCAAGGCTGAGAAGAAGAAATTCCGAGGTAAACACAGACCAAGCTTTCAATCTGGAATCTAGCCCTGCCAGACTAGAGAGGGATCTCTCTATGCCAATGAAGGGTGGATGCAATAAGTGAATCTTAGGCTAGCTATGAATTATGGGGATTTGATTTGAAATTTTTGGGTTGAGACAACAAGATATAAACAATCATTGGGCTATGGAGTCGAGGCTAGTTTCTACCTGAAAAATTGGGGCAAAGTATGTGCAATGCTCAGCCAAATAAATTATGTAAATGAGAGAAGAAAAGAGGAGAAAGCTCGCTACCCTGCAAACATCAATCAGTTGATGAGTCTCCAGTGGCAGCTTTAGCAGAAAGGAAAGCATAGGGTTACTACAAAGAGCAGCTAACAAAGGATGGATTTTGTAAAGATAACCATTACATTTCACTGTTAGGATATTCTGACACATAAGAAATAGTTAAGAATAACTTAGTCTAGTGTAGAGTTTGGTAAAGTGTGTTTATTTACCATGTACATTTGTAACTTATAATCCAACGGTCACGATTTGTAGTGATTCGACGGTTATCTCACACCTCAGTATTAATGACACTTGATCTGTGGCTTAACACCCAATTAGTCCATGATCTCTATTTAAAGAGCATGGAGGGTCATTTTTCCGGTAATCGTTTATGAGAGAAACATATATAACTTTTCTTTTTATATTAATAAATTCCCTGAAGTGGCCGCATTGGCTCAGGGCATGGACTGTTTCCATTTTTGAGGGTTTTAACCACGTGATTATACTGGTGTACTGATTTGTGATATGTTTGTGAGCGGTGACCTTTGGTTATTGATCTACAGAAATTACCCTGTAAATTCCTACATGGTATCGGAGCTATTTTGAGGGCCGCATCCATTGTTGATCAAAATCTGAAGTCGGTTTGACTGCATGCGAATTTCGTTTTGTAGATCTACTATTTCTAAAGATTTTTGGGCTTGGAGAACTGCTCGGTTGTGTCTGGGGCGTCTATTACAATGAGGAACGCCTTTCGTTTCATGTGAAAAGGTTTTTGGCTGCCCAAGTTATGTCAGTTTAGATCTGGAGGTATAAAGCATCTATTTTGTAGTTATATTTGTTAATAGTTCTGCCTATTTTGTTTTTTTTTTTAAATTTATTTTCGGCATTATATTTATTTTCTGGATCTATACCCTCTTCTTTGTGTATGATCTTTTTTGTGCGCTCTGTGCGATCTCGGCAAATCAGAAATAGAAAAAATGATTTTTTTTTGCTACGTATACTCTTTCCCCACATCTTTGTGCGATCTCAGGAAATCAGAAATAGTGGAAAAAGTGATAGTTGCTGTTAAGGCTAACCAAAAATCTACCATTATGCAATAAGGCTTTGCATTTCATTTTTTTTTTGCTCGGTTTTTGTGTTTTTTTGTGCAGGAAAAGGCACACACACCAAAGAGTTAAAAAAAAAAAAAACAAACCCCTTCCTCCTTTCATACAATAATGTGATCCTTTTACTATCTAACTTGGTGAGGGGTTAGTTTATGAGAATAAAGGTCTTGAGTTCAATTCTCCTTCTCAAGATTCTTTTGTAAAAAGTTTTTGTTCAAAGGGGAAATTTTTTTTTTTTTTTTTTTAAAGCCGCAATTCATCCCGTTCCCGTAACTATTCGGCATCGACAACTCAAATTTTTTCAAATTGCATAACTTCTTCATCCAGAAGCTGTTTTTCGAGACGTTTTTTTTAAACAGCCTAATTTTTCAAGATATTTTTATTGGAGTAGTTATTTTTAGCTTTTCTTAGCTTTGGTTTAAAAAAAAAAAATTGAAAGTGCATGCCCAGTTATTCTTAACAACACCAATTATTTCCAATGGCTACCTCACATGGTAGATATACTTAGAAGTAAAGGGCTCTATAGAATAGCCATAGGACAAGAAACTAAACCTTTCGATGATGATAAAGCTTCTAAATGGGAAAATAAACAAGATCAAGCATGAGGGTTGATAGGAATTTCCATTGCTCAAGATCTTCGATTTCACATCCTTGACATTGACAGCCCTGATAAAGCCATAGAAAAGCTAAATAATGTTTTTGGCATCCAAAACGAAATCAGGGCCCACCAGCTTGAAAATGAGTTGCTTACTTTGGACCCTAATAATTTCTCCTCCATTGAAGACTTTTTTTCCAAATTCAAGACCCTTAGACTTCTTTTAGAAGGTTGTAAGGTCAAAAAGGAAGATGGTAGCCTCATCTATTGCATTCTTACTAAGCTTGGCCCTGCATACTCTATATTTTTTTTTGTCTTCCATTCCACTAGAGAAGCCATCATATCTTCTGGAACCACCTAAAGAATCCCTCTTTTGATTCCTTTTGTGATTCTTTGATAAGAGAACAAGATAAAATCTTACACCTTGGTCTTATCACTCCTGGAAACGCTTCTAAGAAAGCCTTAGTAGCCCAACAACAACCATATCAAAAGAATACCAAGAAGTAGTATCCTAAAAATTATGGTCCTAAACCAAATAAGGGTCCCAAGCAATTTCAACCGCAAATTGAAAAATCAAATCACCAAAATGATAAAGCACATAAAAAAAAAGGGAAGAAGACAGATATACATTGCAAAATTTGCAATCGTGATGGCCATATGGAGTCCAAATGTTTTAAGAAGATGGAAGCCTTAGAAGCAACAATGAAGAAGCACAACATCAATTTGGAGCACTCTTTACCTTCATCTTTAGGCATAGCACTTTCTGCTTGTGGTTGTCAAGCATCAAGATCTGGTTATGCGTTAAATGTATCTTCCTCTTCTCCTTATCATGAGTGGCTCATTGATTCTAGAGCTTCTTACCACATGGCAAAAAATAAACCCATGTTTTCTTCTTTAAATGATTGTAACACCAAACATATTTATGTTGGTGATGATAGATCTCTTAGTGTTGTAGGATCTGGAACCATTCATCTAGATAATGGTCATTTTAATGATGTACTATGTGTTTCTACCTTGTCATGCATCCTTCTCTCTGTTTATCAGATGACTCATTCAGGTGAAGGGAAAATAGTAGAATTCTCACCTCATGATGTTGTAATCAAGGACCTAAAATATCCTAAACATATTTTAGCTACTGGCATTGCTAATGATTCCACAAAGTTGTATAAGTTTGACAACTTTGGGTCATCATGTCTTCCCTCGGTTTTTGTTGCTCATAATGATGAAGTGAGAAAACTTTGGCATGAGCGATTTGGTCACTTAAAATATCACTCCCTTCAAACTCTATGTAAGGAAAATATGGTGATGGGCCTTCCTATGGTATCTTTCCGAGATGGTGTTTTCTCCGGATGTGTACTCGGAAAACATCGTAGGGACAGTTTTGAAAAATATGCCTCTTGGCACGCTTCAACCCCTTTGCAACTTGTGCACAATGATTTATGTGGTCCACTTCCTATTGTTTCTTTCTCAGGTTGCAAGTACTTCTTAACTTTCATTGATGATTTTTCCAGACACACTTGGTTATATTTCTTAAAACTCAATAGTGAAGTTTTTAACATGTTCTTGGCCTTTAAGGCCTTTTTCGAGACACAATCTGGACATCAAATTCTTAAGTTAAGATCAGACAATGGCGAAGAATATGTTAACAACAAATTTATCAACTTCTTCACTGAGCATGGCATTCAATTGCAACATACTATTCCATATACTCCATAACAAAATGGTGTAGCTGAAAGGAAGAATCACACCTTAAAAGAAATGGCTAATTGCATGCTTCAATCTAAAGGACTTGGTCTCAATTTTTGGGCAGAAGCCATTAACTGTGAAAATTACATATTAAATCGCACTCCTACTAAGGTTTTAAAGAATATAACTCTAGAAGAAGCTTGGAGCTCAATCAAACCTGATGTAAGTCACTTTCGTGTTTTTGGAAGTGATGCTTGGGCCCATATTCCAGATGCGAAACATAAAGCCTTAGAACCTAAGAGTGAAAAATGTATTTTTGTTGGATATTCTGAACATGTCAAAGGATATAGACTTCTTCAACCAAAATCCAAAAATATAATCATTAGAAGAGATTTAAAGTTTGATGAAAATATATCGGCCTGCGAGCCTGATTCGACATATGTGCCACCTCTCTCTCTCTCTCTTCTATTTTTAATAGCGTTCCTTCTAGGTCAGATGATGACAGCGAGGATTAAAATCCTCCTCCAGATCGTGAAATTGTTCCTTATACTCCACCGCTTCCAAGATGGGTCCAATCTACTAGGGATGCAGCAGGTTCTCTTGCAGGTGACCCTGCCGATCGATGACATACACATTCTCATTTCGAAAGAGCTTCTTCCTTATTGGCTCAAGTTCTAGAAAAAATTGATCCAGAAACCTTTGAAGAAGCCTCCGGTCATCCAGATTGGGATGAAGCTATGAATGAAGAGTATCGTTCCTTATTGGAAAAAAATACTTGGGATCTTGTTCCTCTTCCAAAAGGAAGAAAAATTGTCAGATGCAGATGGGTTTACAAAACAAAGTTTGGACCAGATGGAAAAGTGGATAGACATAAATCTCGTCTTGTCGCTAAATTTTTTTCACAAGTTGAAGGCATTGACTATACTGAAACCTTCTGCCCTGTTGCCAAAATGAATTCTATCCACCTTGTTCTTTCCCTTGTTGCCTCCTTTAAATGGGAAGTCCATCATATGGATGTTAAATCCGCCTTCTTACATGGAGATTTGCATGAAGAAATCTACATGGAACAACCCCCTCGCTTTATCCAAAAAGTCTCCAGCCTTGTTTTTCGCCTTAGGAAGTCTCTCTATGGTCTCAAACAAGCTCCTCGGGCTTGGTATGACTTACTGGTAGTGATCCAAACCATATAAACCATGTGAAGTCTAGCCTCAAAAATAAGTTTGAAATGATAGACTTAGGACACTTGCATTATTTCCTTGGTCTTCAAGTCTTGCAATCCAAGGAAGGCATTACCCTCTCTCAGTCCAAGTATGCGTGTGATATTCTACACCACTTTCACATGGAAGACTGTAAGCCTGCCCCTTCTCCCTCTCAATCTGGAGTCAAGCTTTTAATCAACTGTACTACCCCTGAAGTTGAGGCTACCTTATACTGTCAACTTATTGGTAAACTTTTGTATCTTACCCATACCTGTCCTGACCTTTCCTTTGACGTTGGTCTTGTCGCTCGGTTTATGCACCAACCTCATGAAAGTCACTAGAAAGCAGCTAAAAGAATACTTCAATACATTTGAGGTACAGTTCAGTTTGAGATTTATTACAGTGCAGGAGCATCTCCCTTGTTGATTGGTTTCACTGATTCTGATTGGGCTGGTGACCCTGATGATCGGAAGTCCACTGCAGGATATGTATTCGCTCTTGGTTTAGGACCTATCACTTGGTCTTGTAAGAAACAAAGTGCCATCTCCCTTTCTTCTGCAAAAGCAGAGTATCATGGTGCAGTTGAAGCCAGCAAAGAAGCCATGTGGCTTTGTCAGATCTTGTCTGAATTTGGTCTCCATCAGTAGCATCCAACAACACTTTCGTGTGATAATCAGAGTGCCATTTAGCTATGAAAATATCTAGTTCAACATCAGCGTATGAAACACATTGAAATCCACATACACTTCATCAGAAAGCTCATTCATGATCGCGTTCTTGAAGTGCAGTACTGTCCAACCAATGATCAAGTAGCCGATATCTTTACAAAGGCTCTCACAAAAGTGAATTTTACTAAAATTCGATCCATGGTTGGAGTTGAGGAAAGTTTTCATTAAGGGGGGATAGGCTCTAATGCCTCCTTCCTTCTCCTATTGTGTAACTTTTGTAAATCCTTCAATCCTATCCCAATTTTTTCTTAAGGGGGGATGTTAGGATATTTCAAAACATAGGAAATAGGTTCCTTTTGTGTCACCTTTGTAAATCCTTCAATCCTATCCCAAGTTGTTCTTAAGGGGGGATGTTAGAATATTTCGACACATAGGAAATAGTTAAGAATAACTTAGTCTAGTGTAGAGTTAGGTAAAGCATGTTTCTGTACCATGCACATTTGTAACTTATAATCTAATGGTCATGATTTGTAGTGATCTGACGGTTATCTCTCACCTCGGTATTAAATTCACTTGATCCATGGCTTAGAAACCGATTGGTCCATGATATCTATTTAAAGAGCATGGAGGGTCATTTTTCCGGTAACCGTTTATGAGAGAAACATATGTAACTCTCATTTTTATATCAATAATTTCCTTGAAGTGACTGCGTTGGCTCAGGGCGTGGACTGTTTCCCTTTTTGATGGTTTTAACCACGTTATTACACTGGTGTACTGATTTGTGATATGTTTGTGAGCGGTGACCTTTGGTTCTTGATCTATGGAACTTACTCTGTAAATTCCTACATTCAAAACATAGTTATTATGAAAGGAGCATCATGTGTGGATGGATTCCTAACACTTTCCTTAGAGAATGCTGTGACAAATATTACTAGAAAAAACACAATATTAAAATGATATTACAAGGAAAACATGTTGAACATTCTACACCGTGATGGATCTCAAATTTAAAGCGCAGAAACTGCTCCATTAAAATAATATTCAGGAAAAATTTACACAATCCAAAGCAGCAATCTCTCTGCTGAAAATTGAACCCCTTCAAATTATAAGAGTATGCTTTAAATTAACAAAAATAATAGCAAACTACTTCTAATTTTATATAAAATGAAATCAAATTACAATCATAAAAGATGAACTAAAAATAAAAAATGATTGCAGTAGGTGTCTCGAGCTACTGTTGTTGCTTGAGGTACTAGTCAAATTTTCCACCTTTGCTTGTGCCAAATGTTCAACAAATGTAGAGATGAATCTATAATTGCCATTTGTTGAATATTTTGCCTAGAAATATAGAATTATAATGCCCGATATGGTTAATTACCGAATGATTTCCACATGGATCAAAGGCTGCTCCAAAGACTGCTATAAATCTGGAGATGATCCGCTAATTATGTCTTATTTATTCACCTGTCGTTATCCTTGATTTCCTAAGGATACTAGATCTAATTTATGCTAAGGATCTGGGATGCTCTACCACATGTTAACTAAATGCCCAAAAAAATGCGCTGCAGATTTGGAATTATCCCCCATCCATTGATTTTGTGCCAAATATAGAATATCTGCTTAGTGCTATCATATCTGTCTTTGACTACCAGCTCATTCAAATTAAAATGATGATTTTGAGACTACCATTGTTTGTGCAAAACAATACTGTACCTTATATCAAGGGAGGTACCAATTAATTTGCAATAAACACATTCTCTGTAACCAGAAATTATAGGTTGGTTTATTTATTTATATCAATTAGAATCGATGCTTGAAATTTTTCTTTTTCAGAAATGCATGGACTTTGAAACCTCTTCGAGATTTAAATTGAGTGATTGAATCAGTTCTTGACCCAGAGATTTTTCCATCTTCTGTTCATTTCCCTGCTGATAAGACCATTTGCAGCATTTTATGTAGAAGCCAACGTGGACTCTAGAAGTAGCATATAATTTTGATCTTTTCTGACTTCTTGGGCAGTATAATATCAATTTCAGAAGTTGCAACCATCACTACTTCACCATCATCGCCTGAAAGACCTAGTAACACTTTGCATGTGCCATCTGAGAGAAGATCCCCGATGACTAATATTTGAAGATGTCCTCCATGTCTACGCAAAGTAACTACTACATCTGAAATTAAACTGCCTTGTTGCTCACCTCCTGTAGTAGGAAACATAACATCCAATCTAACATTTCCTGGTGTCATTGATTTGATCACCAGAAGTGCCACGCAAATAAGTTGGTGCACTTGGAGTCATTCGAGGTATTTCATTAATGCTCCAATAAAGATTTCCATTGTTGCAGCTCGGTGCAAACTCCCTTTGCTTCAATTCACCTTTATTGCAATGAAAAGACAAGAAAAAAGAAACAAACACGTGAATATCGGTCTAGAGCGTTGCAAGGATGAAGTCTTAGCTCTCCACGCTACCAATCCACCCTAATTCGTCTTTGGTCCACAACGTTGCACAGATTGACTCTCCTACTATTGTATTTCACTAAGAAATTAAATAATAAGTAACTCTATCCCTGGGCTGCACACACTCAAATGTGTTCAAAGCATGAACACCCACAAACTTTTGCTGCCTTAAAAAAATCCTCATGTAGACAGGCACCCCGAACAAACATGCCTAGACAAACAATGACTTAAAACGACTTGAAATATCTAATATAGAGATATCCTTCTTTGAAAAATCAAAATCTGTACGAACTCTTGCAGGTGGAGCTTTACGTGCACTCAATGTGCTCTTTTCTCTCTGCACAAATAGTTTTGGAAGCAATTTTTTCTTCTTGGGTTCTGGGGCCTCGATAACCATTTTTCTAACATTATTTTCCGCATAGCATTTGAATATCTTTCCAAGCTCCTGGAGAACCCAATGTAAACTGCCTTGGAAGACAAGTGGTCAAACTGCAGAAAACCTCCCTTATTTGGCGATTTCATTAACTTAAATGTACTCAGAAGTAGCAATATACAAATATACAATAAAAAGAAAATATATGTACATCAAATGTCATTCCAAATATTGTTCCATTTCTCATATGTTGATCAATATTGGCACTTAATTGGAAACCAACAAATTTGAAAAGGGTCATGAATGAAGTGACTTTTTTCAACTCGTGATTTAAGATGCTAGAAATATTTGAATCCAAGAAGCAAGAAAACTTCTCATTCCAATAACATGATGAATTTAGTAGTCATGGTAGTCCACCAAAACAAATTCCATTTGAATTTTTTACCTCCAACTGTGCTTGTTGAATCGTTCCTCATAATGTTGCAGTGGCATGAAAAAACAGTCTTAGGTCACCTTTCTACAAAGATGAAAAGTTCCTAGCTTAAATTATACCTTAAATAGTTGACAATATATGTATAATAATCCAAGTATTTTTTGGGGTTTTTCCCACCAGTGATCTAAAAACTGTCATCAAGAAATACCCTGCTCTTTTGAGTTTGCTAGGGTTTTTCCCATTTTCTTCCATTTCTCTATCTGTCATTTCTGCAAGTGTCTAACTCCATGTTTCAGGGCATTGTCATTTTTGAACCCACCACCATTTATTGAGTGCATTGATTTACTTCTTGATAACTGCTATCATTTTTGACATTAGGACAAAGACATTGTTCTAATTAGAGTATCTGAAACAACCATGCCACTAACTACAGAGATAATTTCCAGCAAGTTAACCTCAGTATTTTTTCTTTCTTTGAATTGTTGCCACATCTTCTATTTCCTCAAAGGCTCTATAATAAGTCTTGTAAGCCCCCTTTCCCTTTTCAAAGCCATAAAATGAAAAATATCAGGATTGCAACAAGTATCAGATTTGTATGTTAATGGTTTTACCATCCAGTGAATATTGCATTCTTCATACATAGGAGTCAATCATTCATTTGATCATATATTTTGATCCAGGAGCAGGTTTAGGGTGTATGATATACTGCTGGAAATATTTTTCTGAGCCGCTGCTGATGAACACACTTATGGTATGATTTGCACTGAAACTCATGTGCAAAACATCTCTGAAAACCAGGAATGGTAAGAGCCTATTTGATCACTGGTGACAGGCTGCAAAAGATGGAACTAACATTGGCCTAATTGGGGATGGCAGCTCCTTGGAGGTGTTAAGAACACCATAGACCAAGTGCCTAGCCATTGGGAAATACAGTCACAAACAACCGCAAACCTGAGCTACTTATACCAACAAAAAATACACAGATATTTGCAACATATACACTAGGAAACTGAAACTAATGATGAAAACTAAAATGCTACCTTAGGCAGTTTATTTATGTACAAATCTACCCTAATTTGCTGCAAAATTACTAGATCAAGTGATGTTGTAATGCCAGCTTAGCCAATCAAGAAACTGTAACAAAAACGATGCTTGGCAATGCTTGAACCAGAACACAATTGGAAATGCTGACAGCCATACATGCACAAAATATGTCTAGATTTGTAAAAAACAATTTGGTCCATCCTTCAAACTGAAAGAATATTCCATATATGCTACAATAGGATCATAGGAACCAGACTCTGTCTATTGCACCAACTCCTCAATACATGCCTCCAACTACAAACTGCCAATGCAAACATCCAAGGGCAGCCTTACCTTTCCTTTCTTCTACTGGAAAAGGTTCCCAAAGAATCAGACTTGACAATCCAGATCCTAAGACTGTATTTGGGTCTCAAATTCAGCTAGATATTTTTCTATTTTGATGGCAAACTATTGCAAAAAATTGAGCTTAATTTCATGGCTACATCGATAGGACTTCAGATAAGAAGAAAGAGTTGAATCAAAGTTCTAATCTACCTCATCATCTATGCACATATCTTCCCATTCTCTAAAGCCTTGAATAGAGGCTGCCTCTATTTTTATTTCTTCCTCTTTCTCCATCCATGTTTCAAGAAATATATGCCACAAATCTGCAAATGACTTAATAGATCTGATAGAAAATTTTTGAATCCATTGTCTACATTTTCCTTGAAAGGAATCATAGAAAAATCTGATAAAAACATCTTCTTGTTTGACTCTAATAAGTTCAAAAAATGTTTTAAAATTTGATACATGTTCAAGAGTCAAAGTTAGATCTTCCCCATTGGATTTAGGGCCATTGCTAAAAAATATGCATCCTTCGGTAATTAATTGGGAAAACCAGGAAGATTAGAAAAATCGATACATGAATACCTTGAACAAATATAAACGACATCTAAGTCTTTCATTACCATCAATATTTTGAAACTCAGGATTTCGAACAATGGAATCACCAGGTGAATGTTTCAGCCTTCATATGTGTCTGTTCGCTGTTCATCATCAACAATCAGATCTGCAACTTGAACAATCTTTCCCAGAGAAGATCTATCACCTCATTCCTTGGCAACGACGCCAATATTTTAGCACTCGGATTGAACCTCAAGGCTGAGAAGAGGAAATCCCGAGGTAACCACAGACCAAGCTTTCAATCTAGCATCTAGCCCTGCTAGACCAGAGAGGGCTCTGTGTGTGCCAATGAAGGGTGGCTACAATAAGTGAATATTAGGCTAGCTATGAAGTACGGGGATTTGATTTGAAATTTTTGGGTCGAGACAGCAAGAGATAAACAATCATTGGGCTATGGAGTCGAGGTTTTTTTCTACTTGCAAACTTGGGGCAAAGTAGGTGCAGTGCTCAGCCAAATAAATGATGTAAATGAGAGAAGAAAATAGGAGAAAGCCTGTTGCCTTGTAGGCATCAATCAATGGATGAATCTCCAGTGGCAGCTTTAGTAAAAATGAAAGCACAGGGTTACTATATAGAGTAGCTAACAAAGGATGGATTCGGTAAAGATAACCACTACATTTAACAACAGAGTCATTGTGAAAGGAGCATCATGAGTGGATGGATTCCTAACACTTCCGTTAGAGAATGTTGTGACAAATATTAGTAGAAAAAATACAGTATGAAAATGATATTACAAGGAAAACATGCTGAACATGAAACACTGTGATGGATCTCAAATTTAAAGGGAAAAAAATGATCCATTAAAATAATATTCAGGAAAAAATTACACAATCCAAAGCAGCAGTCTCTCTGCTTAAAATTGAACCCCTTCAAATTATAAGAGTATGCTTTAAATAACAAAAATAATAGCAAACTACTTCTAATTTTCTAGAAAATGAAATCAAATTACAATCATAAAAGATAAATTGACAATAAAAAATGATTGCAATAGGTGTCTTGAGCTTCTGTTGTCGCTTGAGGTACTGGTCAAAGTTGTCACCTTTTCTTGTGCCAAATGTCCAACAAA
Organism: Pinus albicaulis; assembly: GCA_034641835.2. Classification (NCBI taxonomy): domain Eukaryota; kingdom Viridiplantae; phylum Streptophyta; class Pinopsida; order Pinales; family Pinaceae; genus Pinus; species Pinus albicaulis. Next base: position 6,993 of record JAXQQM020069833.1, on the reverse strand, counting down.
TCTAGAGATGAATCTATAATTTCCATTTGTTGAATATTTCGCCTGGAAATCTGGAATGATAATGCCCAATATGGTTATATGATGGATGATTTCCACATGGATCAAAGGCCGCTCCAAAGGCTACTGTAAATCTGGAGATGATCTGTTAATTATGTCTTATTTCTTCACCTGTCGTTATCCTTGATTTCCTAAGGATACTAGATCTAATTTATGATAAGGATCTCGGATGCTCTACCACATGTTAACTAAATGCCCAAAAAATTCCCTGCAAATTTGGAATTATCCCTCATCCATTGATTTTGTGCCAAATAGAGAATCTCTACTTAGTGCTATCATATCTGTCTTTGACTACCAGCTCATTCAAATTCAAATGATGATTTCGAGACTACCATTTTTTGTGCAAAACAATACCTGCACCTTATATCAAAAGAGGTATCAATTCATTTGCAAAAAATACATTCTCTGCAACCAGAAATTATAGGTTTGTTTATTTATTTATATCAATTAGAATCGATGCTTGGATTTTTTCTTTGTCATAAACGCATGGAATTTGAAACCTCTCCGAGATTTAAATTGAGTGATTGAATCAATGCTTAACCCATAGATTTTTCCATCTTCTGTTCAATTTCCCTGCTAATAAGACCATTTTCTGCATTTGATGTAGAAGCCAACGTGGACTCCAAAAGTAGCATGTTAACTTATGTAGAAGTAGTATGTGAATCCCAATATGTATAAAAACATCCAAGACCCATCCCTTGCGCAAAACTTATATAATTTCTCCCTAAATATATTTTAAACAAGTGCAGGCTTTCAAAAGAGGAAGTTTCATGAGACCCTAATTACATAATTGATCTAAAAATGGAACTATTTGTAATGCTATGAAACGTATCCATTTCCATATAATTTAATGTGCAAAGTTTTCTCCATGACTTGCAGGTTAAACAAAGTAGTTTTGGTAATGTTTCTGAGTTTTATGTGTGAGGATTTGTTAATTAAATTTACTGTTTAACATATCACAGCAGAAATACACAACAAGTAAAATTCACCATGACATAACACAACAAATTGTTGAGGCATTTCACCCCTCCTGGGCCACATCTGTCGGTCCAAGGCTCCCCAATGGCATGTCCTTGCTCTATTAATTTGCTCAAAATGGTTACACAGTGAAAAATATGCCTAAACAGGCAAAAAAAGCTATGAATTTGACTTCAGAAGACAAAAATAAGCTAAAAATGGCTTTTGTTTCACTTTAAACAGTGAAGTACAACCCAATACAACTCCATCTCCCTGATGGCCCTGATGGCTCTTTCCTATTCCCTGAAGAAAAATTTGTTGTAAACACCTCTTTTCACTCTGAAACCTGATCCAAACTCTCCAAAAGGTCCAAGAAACCCAAAATTGACTAAAATTTCATCTTGTTTGGTCGAAAGTTGGGAAAGTTATGACCCTAACAAGTTTTTGCCCAATGGCACTAAAAAACCTCCTCCAAAACTGGAGAAAATCCAGTTAACTCATACAAATTCGTCGGATAGGTGGATTAGGTGGAACTGCGCTCCAATTTAGGCTGAACATTAAATGCAACTATTAGAGAGTTGGCGCATTCACATTCGGTTTTTCTAGCGGTCAAGTGTCTGGTAGATAATGTTTAAAACTTGTGCCCACGGTCACAGATCGGAGGTCATATGGATAGAGGCTAGCACAAAGGTGCTTAACCCTTTTGTTCCACTGGGTTGAAAAGGTGTTAAGCCCGTGTTTCATATCCACCGATCACGTGACAATGAAATTTAAACCCTGAGGGCTTAACCAAATCTCCGCCCATTCACAATGCCATGAACCGACTGTTCGTTTAGTCCTCCACCCGACTGCTCATTCACTAATGACCTGAATCTTCATTTATCCTCTGCCCGACTTCAGTTCAACCTCTGCCTGACTTGTCCAGATTGCAAGTTCGTTCCTGTGGCATGTTGGTCGGGTCGGCCCTGTCCGAGGAGTCGGGTCGAGGGTTCGACCCTCATGCCTTTCACCAAATTTTTAACTGACCTTTCAATCAATGGCCTAGGGCCACGTGGCAGCCTCTAGGAAGGCCATGTGGCACCCACTGATAGGCCAATAAAAACCTTATAAAAATAATTTTTTTCCATATATTTTTTTTTTTGAAAATGACAAAATCATTTGGTCAAAAATTCCTATTTTGGAGGTCATTGGATGAATTCAAACCTCAATAACTTTCACATATGACCTCACTTCTGAGTCCTATTCACGGTGCCAGAATCGTAGTGACGAGGCCTTTCCGGTCATTCAGACTGCAACCATTTCTGAGCATTTCCATTTTTGAGCATTTTTCTTCAATTAGACATGATCTCCTGATCACACCTTGAACAATTGAAATCTCCCTGATTTCATCAAATTGAGCTTCTCATAAAAATAAAAATTCTTCCTTGAATCTGTTGACTGACTATTGCTAACCTTGACTGTGTCATGCTGCAAATTTTTGAAACTTGAAGAACAACAACTAAAATTTGCAGAAAACATACTGCTCCTACAATGGTCTACCTTCAAAGGAAACTGAAAATGAGATTCAACTTGCCAACTATCCTTATGGAGAATTTTCACCGAATGAGCCATGTACTTGTGTCGATTCCCGACCAAGTTTTCTCGCCATACCAACCTGCCATTCTGAAATCAACATTTGATCCATGCTGAAATTTATGCCCTCTTTTCTTGTATGCTTTTCCCTTTCTTTTATTCTTGCACCACTTTGCATCGACATTTTGTTCTCTGCACCGATTGACACCAAAGACACTTTCTGCAACATCTTTTCATCTTGTTCCAAAGACGACCTGCTTTCAGACTGAAAATTCATCATTTACATTAGCAATAACATGAAAAGGATTATGTACAAAATATTTTTGATTAATCATCAAAAAATTCAAATTTTGACTTGCATTGACAAGCCTTTTCAACTGCCCTGCATTCACTAAAGAAGATTCTAGCTTCTTTTGATGTGCTCTCACAATAAACTCCTTTCCATCCTTGAATAGATGATACTTGTTCTCATGGCGATGGAAGATCGCTTTTCTGTCATATAAGTACGGACTACCCAACACCACACCTGTAATGTCAAGTGGTATTACATATAATTCAACCATGTCAACATAATGAGCTGTTATGGCGAAGCGCAACATGCACTTCATTGAAACTTGTAAATTAGCATCCTTGCAAATCCATCCAAGTGGATATGGCTTTGGATGTGGAATGGTCTCAAGTTTCATCTTCTTGACTAAGTCTTCTGAGATGAGATTCGCTTGTGACCCACTGTCAAATAGTGTGTATATCTTTGTGTGTTTTGAAATGATCCTCACATGAAGAGCTCTATCCTCCTCTCTTCATTTGGAGCTTCTATGTGACAATTTAAAGTGCTAGTACCGGGATTTGTTTCTTTTACAATCTCTTTCCCCTTTATGTTCTTTAGTGCCAAAGATATGCTTTTAGTTTCATCTCCTGATTCAGACCCTAAGTCTTGTTCAGATATTGCAACCATTTTGCCTTTCTATTTGGCCTTATCTTTGGTTTTGAATTTTTCTGGCTTCAACTCCAGATGAAGTTTCTAGTAATGGTCTTCATCGTGGCTTGTTTTGGAACAATTTTACAAAATAATTTTCTTTTTTCTTTCCTAGAGTTTGCCTTTCTTTTTCTCCCTTTGCCTTTAAATTCCCTATCCTCATTCCCATCAAAATATTGTTTACCTCTAGCCTCTAAATGTGTGGCTTGGACACAAACCTCATCTAGACTAGTAGGATTGAACATAAGGATAGTATGTATAAGATAGTTGTGTAAAACACCTATATATTTTAGCAAGGTCTCTTGGTTATGCAAATAAATTCCTAACAACAGAGCCCTTCGTCTAAACTCTTGGGTGTAATCTTGAACACTTTGTCCCTTAAGTTGTCTAAAACTTTTCCAATTCATGATAGCCTTTTGTAAATGAGCTAATGGATAAAATTGCTGTTTAATTTCAGAAATATATTCTGCCCATGATAAAGTGATCTGGGCCATGTTTTTTAATTTCATCCTTGGTCATGGCTTCCCACCATACCAATGCTGCTCCCTCCATTCTCAAAGAGGCTAACTGAAACTTGGTGTCGTCTTCATGAAGGTTTTGTAGCCTCAAATAAACTTCCAACTGTTTTATCCAATTGTCAAGTTTCTCTGCATTGACCTCACCATTAAACATAGGCAACTCAAATTTAACATCAAGCTTTAAAAATGGACTTTTACTAGTGGTTTTAGACTTCTGAGATTGATTCACCGAAGTAGAGGATGCTGATGTAGAGGAAGAGGATGAAGATGGGGATGGTGGATCACCATTACCTCCATGTCCTTTCTTTGACTTTTCATCAATTTTATTTCCTCTTGAAGAACCCTCTCCTTCTTTCTGATGTTTAAACCCTTCTCCTGCAAGCCTGTCATTCCTTTCTTGGTAGAGTATCCTTACCATCTTTGTCATGTCTAGGAAAGCCTTTTGGAACACTCGTTCTTCTTCTTTGGGATCAATGTCTTCAACAACTTATCCTTCTCTTGAAGACATGATTGAGGCTTATTCTATGGATCTTAAAGGTGAATTAAAGTGTGGAGTTAATGGCTCTCTGGCCCTCCTTGGTTGAGAATTACTTTGTGCTCTAACCAATTGTCCTTCCCCCCTCTTGAGCTTAAGCCTAGTAAGCATCAAAACTTGGAAACATTCAAATATATCTTTGCACAAGAGAAAATGCAGAGTAAAACTCTAGCTCTGATACCTACTGTTCTAAAAATGGAACTATTTGTAATTCTATGGAAAGTATCCATTTCCATATAATTTAATGTGCAAAGTGTTCTCCATGTCTTGTGGGTTAAACAAAGTAGTTTTGGTAATGTTTCTGAGTTTTATGTGTGAGGATTTGTTAATTAAATTTACTATTTAACATATCACAGTGGAAATACACAGCAAGTAAAATTCAACATAACATAACACAAAAAATTATTGAGGCAGTTCACCCCTCCTGGGCTACATCTGTCGGTCCAAGGCTCCCCAATGGCATGTCCTTGCTCTATTAATTTTCTAAAAATGGTTACACAGTGAAAAATATTCCTAAACAGGAAAAAAAAGTTGTGAATTTGACTTCAGAAGACAAGAATAAGCTAAAAATGGTTTCTATTTCACCTTGAACAGTGAAGTACAACCCAATACAACTCCATCTCCCTGATGGCCCTGACGCCTCTTTCCTCTTACCTGAAGAAAAATTTTCTGTAAAACACCTCTGTTTGCTCTAAAACCTACTCCAAACTCTCTAGAAGGTCCAAGAAATGAAAAATTGACTAAAATTTCATCTTGTTTGGTCGAAAATTGAGAAATTTATGACCCTAACAAGTTTTTGCCCAGTGGCACTAAAAAACCTCCTCCAAAACTGGAGGAACTCCAGTTAACTCCTCCAAATCTGTCGGACAGGTGGATTAGGTGGAATTGTGCTCCAATTTAGGTGGAACATTAAATGCAATTTTTAGACAGTTGGCACATTCACATGCGGTTTTTCCGGCAGTCAAGTGTCTGGTGGATAATGTTTAAAACCTGCGCCCACAGTCATGGGTTGGAGGTCATATGGATAGAGGCTAGAAAAAAGGTGCTTAACCCTTTTGTTCTACCAGTTTGAAAAGGTGTTAAGCCCACGGTTAATATCCATTAGTCATGTGATGACGCAAATTAAACCCTGAGGGCTTAACCAAATCTTCACCCATTCACAATGCCACGAACCGACTGTTCATTGATTCCTCCGCCCGATTGCTCATTCACCAACGACCCGAATCTTCTTTTCTCCTTTGCCTGACTGAAATTCAACCTCCACCCGACTCGCCCAAATTGCAAGTTCGTTCCTATGGCGTGGTGGTTAGGTCGGCCCTGCCCGAGGAGTCGGGTCGAGGGTTCGACCCTCGTGCCTTTCACCAAATTTTTAATTGACCTTTCAACCAACGGCTTGGGGCCACATGGCAGCCTACGGGTAGGCCACATGGCACCCACTAATAGGCCAATAAAAAACTTATAAAAATCAAAATTTTCCATATAATTTTTTTTTTGAAAATGACAAAATCATTTGGTCAAAAAGTCCTATTTTGGAGGTCACTAGACGAATTCAAAGCTCAGTAACTTTCACATACGACCTCAATTTTGAGTCTCGTTTGTGGCGCCAGAATTTCAGCAATGAGGCCTTTCTGATCGTTCAAACAGAAACAATTTCTGAGCATTTTTCTTCACTTGGAAATGATCTCCTGATCAATAACATAACTATAGTACAGATAAAAAAAAAAGTCTCAACAACACTCACACTCGCAGATTTTCCATGCTCATATCTAGGATTTTAATTTCGAGTGTCTCTTCCATTACTAATTTTAATCTTTTTTGACTTATTGGGCAGTATAATATCAATTTCAGAAATTGCAACTATCGCTATTTCACCATCATCGCCTGAAAGTCCTAGTAACACTTTGCCTGTGCCATCCGAGAGAAGATCCCCAATGAATAATATTTGAGGATGTCCTCCATGTCTATGCAAAGTAACTACTACATATGAAATTAAACTGCCTTGCTCCCCAGCTTCTGTAGTAGGAGACATAACATCCAATCCAACATTTCTTGGTGTTGTTGATTTGACCACCAGGAGTGCCACACAAATAAGTTGGTGCACTCGAAGTCATATAAAGTATTTCATTAGTGCTACAACAGAGATTTCCATTGTTTCAGCTCAATGCAAACTCCCTTCACTTCAATTCACATTTATTGCAATGACAAGACAAGAAAAAAAAAACAGAAACGTGAATATCAGTCCAGAGCATTGCACGGATGAAGTCTTAGCTCTCCACGCTACCAATCCACCCAAATTATTCTTTGGTCCACAACGCTACACAGATTGAATCTCCTAATACTGACTTTCACTAAGAAATTAAATAATAAATAACTCTATC